>JAUYWH010000016.1:9856521-9886061 GCA_034779795.1 Ctenopoma multispine | reverse complement strand
TCAGTGTGTTAGTGGGTTTGAAGTGGACAGGTATGTGGTGTTTTCCAAAAATCCTTTTCAGTCTTTCAGACACCCCAACTTTACCTGGATGACTGAGAATCTTCACAGACATGTTTTGTCCTTCTGCCACAGTTTAACGCCTTGCCGTGTTTTTCTTGATGTTATAGTGTTATATGTTTTATTTGTAATTGTGTGAACGCATCTCGAGTACTCTGGGGTTGATCTCATTAGCTCCCTTTGCTTTGTGGGCGTAAGTCTAGCTAACTCATTCCTCACCTGTTCTGTATACTTAGATACCAGAAACGTAGATAAGTATAATAATAATAGTACAAAGTTGACATTTAAATATATACAATAAATACTGTGTAATGCAATGGAAGGTGCTGGGGTGTTTGATATGTGGAAATGATGTGAATGAAAATGTGTATGTTATTGTTTGGTGCACAGACCTTGCAGTGGCCATGAGAGAAGGAGCATCTAAGACAGATTATCCAGGACTGTGCTGATCATGTAAATCACCAAAATCCAGACTGTCCCGTTTCCAATTTGTTGTTCTCCATTTTCTCTCTCAAATGATGGTAAGTAGTACTGTGATGTTCCTGCTCTCTTAAAGTCTACCACCAGTTTTCTGGTTTTATTGATGCTGAGCTTTAAAGACCATTATTGATGCATTCTGAGATTGAAAAGTTCTCAGAGAACTTTTGTGTGCCTGATATTCAAAATCAAGGGGAAGTCTGACAGCTGGACCTCGGACTTTAGGTGCCGCAGGACTGCAGGCCAAATGTCTTCATGCCATGTGATGGTCACGCTATAGGCCTAAAGTCAAGTCAAGCCAATAGTACTGGGATGGCCTTCTTTTGGTAGGGGGATAATACAGAAAGTTTTCCGGGCACTTATTGCAGACTCAGAGAGATGTTGAAGAGGTATGGAAAAACCTCTGCAAACTGTCACATTTTGACTACTCTAGGGTTGATCAGGTTCCTTTCCTTTATCTGTACAGCGGATGCGAAAAAGTGTTTTTGCAAATTTGTCCAACGTAAATGATTCAGATCATCAAGTGATGATTTTATTTATTAAGGAAGAAAAACTATCCAAATGTACATGGCTCTATGTGAAAAAGTAATTGCCCCCTAAATCCAATAACTGGTTGTGCCACCCTTTCACATCGCTGTGTAGGAATTGTGTCTCCTCTTCTTTGTAGAATTGTTTTAATTCAGCCATATTGGAGGGTGTTATGGAAACTAAAAAAGTATTAATCAGATTTTCTGCTTTGGAACACATCATATTGCAGCTATAATAAGGCAAAGAAGTGTTGTTTTACAGTACAAAGTATCATAAATACATAATTTCTGACATCAACCAGTGGTTTATAGGAATTGTGATATTCATCTACAAATGGATTTCATAGCTCTACAGTAGTAACCACAAATAATGAATGTGCAGACAGACACACAAGACAAATTCTGTAATCACTGTAATACAGTTCTGTCACTGTTATGTTCAGGACAGATTTGACTCGGATTCTCTGTGTCCCAGTTCTTGTTTATTTTATACATTCACTTATTTTTAATCTTGTTCTTTCTTTCAGTGCTTCCACACATCCACTGGGAATGTTTGTCGTGCTCTGTCAAGCCTTTGATTGGGGGCTCTAGTGTCAAGTTAAACAAATGGCATGTTGCTCCATGTCAGCGTACCCAGATTTCATGTGAACAGACAGTGAGCCATCACAGAGGTGTTCATCCAGTGTGGTTTCAGAAAGCGCCACTGTATTATTTAGACTTTATAACTTTCCTTTAAAATATATACAATTAATATTAGTGCTTGATATACTGTACTTGAACTTTTAAACTGTTACAAACTTTTTTTGTGTTACTTTTCATAGTTGTAATGCATTGCAGTGCACCATGGAGGCTTTTAGGAACATGTTTATGTGCACTTTGGACGTCTTATTATGACATGAAAGGAGAGAAGGCAGTTATTTAGACATCATACATCCACACATGCTGTTGATGCTTTATACCACATTTGAATAAGGTCATCTGCTGTTGAGGGCTGCGAATGTCTTTAAAGTTGATCCCCTCTTGTGTAGTTAAATCTTTTGACAAATGTGACAAATATAAGACACATGAAAGTTTGTAGCTCCATTAATTCAACTGATTTATATATTTCAGTATCTAACTACAGGAGCTCTGCCTTTGATTGCATTATGCACCATACAATAATCCATCATGTCGATCATACCATGTCAGATTGATAGAAAGTGCCTTCAAATTCCAAGCCGGTGTCCACTTTTGTCACATTGTGCCATCATGTGGGTGTTAAGCGTAAGTGCACCTTAATATAATTGAGAAGTGACAACAGACTGATTGTGTGACAACACTCAATTCCTGTGGGATGATGTTTTACACAGCGGGAGAGAGTGAGAGGAAGCTCAGGTCAAGGACTTGAGTAAATTGGAATATTTCATAAGCAACTGTGCAAAAATATCACATGCACCTGCGCTCTCTCTATCACACACACATAAACACACACAAACCATTGTGAAGATTTGCCTCTCATCTGTATCTGAAGGCTTTATCCAACTTTGCCCCAGTTTCCCCCGATTTATTATAATTCCATTTTTCCAGTCTTTCAATCTAAAGATTTGTTCCTCCTCATTTTTAATAATGTCCAAGCAAGAGAAGCATGTCCCTAAGAGATTATGTCGTCGTCTTTGGCGTCTCGTCTTGATTACATCAGAACAACCTGATTTAATTTGGAAGAAACCCCTCCCTGTTTCAGAATGCGATCTCTTTAGACCTCACCACTGTGCTGATTTCTTGCTTTGTCAGAGCGGATGATCTTGATGAATATGATCTGAAAAAGAGGGAGGGGGAGGAGGATTAGGTGAAAGGATTATAATTTCCAGTGACGAGAAATAATAAGAAACCATAAATCCTAAGTAGATTTGGTTCTCAAGGAAACCCTGTTAGAGTAAATCAACTGAATAAGAGACAGAACAGTGGTATTAAATAGATCCAGCAGACTTTATCTGTTTGTCCTGAGACTTAAAATGAGTTTGTTTTTGTCTTAGAATTTGATAGATCGAACAATAACATTTCTGTGGGTTCAGAATAAGTATTTTTAAACACCAGGTATTGTGGAGTTCATCTACAATCCACTGACTTTTTGTATATAATGTTATTGACATTGATTTCTATTTTAGAAAAGTTTCACTGGAAACATACGATGGTTTCAGCTTTTTCACATTTCACGGTTGTAAATCATAGTATTATATACATGCAACAGAACATGGTCGGATGTTGGAATTGCTCATTTTTCTCATGAAATTCACCTGTGTAGAGTTGTATTTGTTTTATTTCTCCATTGATTTATTCAGACTTTTCCTTTTATTTGTCACCAATCTGTAGGTGAATTAGTTAACGGACGCTTTCTAATACTTTCAAACTAAAATGAAAAACTCCTGCTAAACTGTAAGATAATTATTGTATCGGTCAGTAAATTATTGTATTAGTCAGTTCAACAGAACAAGCAATCTGATGAGCCACCTTGGGACAGTTCTGTGAAAAAGTATTTGCCCTCTTCCTATTTTTTTTTAAATTTATCATGGGAAAAAACTGTCCATGCCTGCCTGGCGGCATCAACTGCACTCGATGCGATAACTGAAAATGAGTCTTTCACATCCTTGTGGTCCACTCTTTTTTGCTGAATTGTTTTAATTCAGCCACATTTGAGTTTTATTAAATAAATTATAATAAATATCAATTTGACACAAGCCAAGCAAAACTGAAAAATCAGGAATATAATCTGCAGATTCATTGATGACAAAAAAGTTAATGTAGTGTGGAGACATTTTAATTAATGTATTCTACCCATTTATTGTGAAGAAATATGTGGAAATGAAATGCTTTGCATGTAATTCTCGGCAATTTATCAATAAGTCATCTAAGGGAAGACACGGTGTTAGGTGACTTAAATTACATTAAAAAACATATCTACAATTTTAGATCTCATAATTTATTGGCATGTTATCAGAGCTTTCTTCCACTTGCACCTATTGAAGGATCTAACCTCTAAAGACTACATAAGCAGTGTGGCTGTTTTTACACCCATAGAAGACACTGTATGTGCAACTTATGGTCGTATTGTTGATGGATGTACGCAGTACATTGTCGCACTGGGGACCTCGTAAAACGCCAGCTGCTAATGCTTCTCTGCCACGAGGTCGTGGACGTGGGTTGTGTGTGTAATCCAGTGTGGTTAAAGGCCTTTGCTACTTTTGGTCTCACAGTAGTGGTGGACCAAGAGGTCCTCGCCTCATACTTGTGACCTTGTCATCGCAGTCTGTTCCCAGGATACTGTGCTAACTAGGGGTCTTCAGCGGGGCACGGCTTGAGAGGTGAAGTGGGCTGTGTGTTTGTGTCAGAAGAGGGGTGCATACCAAGACCCTACACTATATAATTATCTCTATAGTCCCCTGAGCTGAGGCCAGGCAATATACAGTAAATCCACATTCTTTCTGATGAACTCACTGACTTGACTGAGACAATGTCTCCTGTCCTGCCTTGTCCCTTGGCAGCCGGCTAGGGAGTGAAGCCTTAAGCCCTAACCACCCTGTCTCCACTCCTGGCTGGGGAGGTATGTGACGCCTGCCTGCCTGCTCGTCCGCTCGTCCGTCTTAGCCCTTTGGGCTTTGCGGGAGCGGAGTCTCATCTCTCACTGTTTATCCATGTGTCTTTTCTTTGGCTCAGGCCCTATGCTGTAGGCCACTGGTGGCTGAGTGGGGTCCGCTGCCCTGTGTCACCCACGTAAGCTCTGCTTTCACTGGAGGGCTTAGCGCCTCACCCCTCGGCCGCTTTATGAGCAGACAGCTGGGCTAATCTGTCTCCCTCTTCCCTTTTCTGTCTCCCTCTTTCTTTCTCCTTGGGTCTTGCTTCATCTCTTCTTTTGGCTCCAATGGTCCTCTGTTTGTAGTTACCTTGCTCTTATGCCCGTCAGGCACTGACATGCCAATCTTTGTTACCCACATACATACATACACTCACATCCCAAAGTATACGTTAGGACTGGTCCCAGGCTCATTAGTTCATCATACCAGCACTCGAGTTGGTTACTTCTACCCAAGTTGGATGTTAATAACTTAACATTTGACAATTCATCTTCACTGACGCTCAGTGCTGTTGTTTGTACTATGTATCGCACTGTGCATCTACTGGCCACAGACTTCTGGCTGCTAGGTTTTAGATGCTTCCATTAAATCACTCCATTAAGATGTAACCTTTGAATTTAGGGATTTACTTTACTTTACTTTACTTTAGTTCATTTGGCAGACGCTTTTATCCAAAGCAACTTACAAGGAGACACAAGCAATTACAATTTGGGTTCTGTAAACTATGAGTTACTTCCAACTAAGAGCTCTGATAAGATACAACTTGTCAAGAAGGAAAACATGCTAAGGCGTTGTTAAGCGCTAGATTAATTTTTTTTGTGTGTGTGTGTATGTGTGAATGGGTGAAGGGTGAAAGGTTCGATTTAAAACCTTGGATTAAACATAATAAATATACAATACAAGCTCTTAAAAATGACTGAGCTTTATAGCTTTCTAAAAACTCACCCAGTCATCCAGTGTTTTTGGGCTTTGTGTTTATTTGCTAGTTTGGCTTTAATCATTAAAATGTCTGCATAACATCTTTGATAGATGATAGTGAAGAGAGACGTTTGCTTGATCGAAAGATGTACAGTTTCATAACATCGAAGCTGCTGATGTATTTTCACTTTTATGCTTATCATGTCACAAACTGGAGTTTATTCTCCTATAAAGACTTGACTCAAGTGTCTTACACAAACTTGAGTTGACTTGAATTGAACAGAAAATAAAATGCAGCTGTAATTAATTATTGTGCCAAACATTTGATAGTTCCAGCTTCTTCAGTGTGAGAAAGTTAGTTCCAGTTTTACCAGTTTGGTCACAGCACTAAACCAACTTTCCTTCATATTTTTTTTTTATCTCAACACTTTCTCTCTTCCGCCCTTTGCCTTCCTTTTACATCTCACCCAGCATTCTTTCCATCTTACATTTTCATTTTTACCCTCCACCCTTCATCATCCCCTCTTCCACCCTCCCTCGCTCTCTCGTCTTTCTCCTGTCCAGCTCGCCACCTCCTCCTTTGCCTGCCTTTCCTCCTCCTTCTCTTCACTCTCCTCTTCAGCCGTCTAGCTAAACTTAGAAGTGACAACAGTTGCAGGGTGACACCAAGGGCTAAATAAGACCAGAACAATACCCCCCACCCCCCCCACCCCCATCTCCCCCTTTAATAGACTGCCATTGTTCTCTCCCACCACTGTTGCTCTTTAAGGGAGTTTGTTAGCTATGCTAATGAAGGTTGGGCTTGTGTGGGTTTAGTGAGTGGGGATTTGATGCTCTTTAACTGGGCACTTTTAGAAAGGAGAGGCGATCATAAGTGTGGCCGGGCAGCTATTTACCAACAATCAAATGTCACAGGCGTGTGGATGTGATACAGTGGTGGAAGTACATAAGAGATCTGTTACTTTTCCCAAGCACTTGCTTCTATTTGATATCTGTACCCTGAAATGGTCATAACCAGAATAGTCAGCGAAATGTGTAAAATAACGTATTATGCAGAAATATGTACTGCTGTCCCATCTAATGCACAATGTACTGTATGTGTCAGCATGTCAAAGTCCTTGCAGAAAAAACTGTCGAGTAAGACAAGATGCAGAGACTACTGTAAGTATAGTGCAGTCAGTCATCCAATCAGTCGGTAAGTCTGTAAATAGCCTGGCCGATGGCTCCTTTGAGCTTTCCTCTAAGAGGAATTCTCTTTCTCCTTGGTGTATTAATAGTGCCTGTGCATTGTTTCCTACAGCAGCACTGCTGCAATCAAAGGAAGTTGACCTGCCAAGTATACAAATATTTTCCTTTGTCCCTAAGTTTAGCAGGCATGTAAGAGTTAGTCGTGTGTGTGTATGTGCATGGATGTTGATGTCTGTGTGACCGTACGAGCCACTGTGTGCATGCTCATGGGTATTATGTCAGGTTGTATGTTTATTTATGTGCGTAATCATATATGTATAGTGATACATCCTTTAATTGTTTGTGTGTATCATTGTGTGTATTGGTGTGAGTGTGACTTTAAGCCACTCACAGACAGTGTGACTTTTTATCTGAGAGGTCATGTGCTTGGCTGGTTGTAGGTGCATTAGCACGCTGTGATGTAGTTGGGTCCACAGTTAGGACTCCAGGTATGTGATGTAGACAAAAACTCCCATAAAAAGTAACCTTTTAATATTATTATAATTATTCTTTCCACATTTCATCTCTTCTGTGTATTTAACACGAACATTATAATCAGATTTATCTGACTGCTTTATAAAGGCTTTTGATGAAAATGTCTTTTGTAAAGAATGTATTTTAGCCCACCTTTCAATAAAGTAATGAGCTCTGTTTGAATGGAAACCATTACATGTTAATGCTCCCAGTGGCACTATTTTTCTCCTGTAATTGATGGTGTCAGTGCAACCAAAATATGATTCCCTGACATTTTTAAATGTCACAAAGACTGTTTTGGTTGTTCAAGAAATATACTAAATCAAACATTACCTGCTCACACATTGATACATGCATGCTCGCACTCACATACACCTACAGACATTAAAGTAAACAGGTCTGATGTATGTAACACACACACGTACATACAAAACACACACCACTGCACTTGGTTGGTCGTCCGGTGTCCAAGTGGTGGCGTTGAGGCATCAGTGGTCACTTGGAGTCAGCCAGTGACTCACCAAGGGCACAATGGAATTAGTGAGATTCTCTGAAATGTGACAGCTTGCTCTGGCTAAATGGTGTAATAATCTACCCCTCCTCTCACAAACCTCTAGCAGCACATGCACACACACACACGTTTGTGCTTCTATCTTTGCAAGGACATTCCTTGACATAATGGATTCCCTAACCCTACCCTTAAATGTAATTATAACCTGATCCTTAAAACCAAGTCTTAACAATTAAACACCCCTTTGAAAGTGTGTCAGAAAATAAGGACTGTCCAAAGCATCCTCACTTCTAAGGTCTAAAACTCAAACTGATCCTCACAGATATAGACATACAAGTGTATACACAAACACACGCTCATTCACTCCCCTCCCTTTCGCCCTCCCCATACCAACTGGCACAGATAACATTGTCTTAAGCCATAAAAAAGATTTTTCCCCTCCCCCCATTGCGGTAATTATTGAATTAATGCAGATGGAGAGAGACATCTGCATGTTAAAGTGTTGGCCTCTCTCTTATGCACAGCAGATGTTCCCCTGTCATTTACTCAAATTACGCTGCTTAGATACATGGAGGGAGAGAGCGAGAATGAGTGAGAGAGAGAGAGAGAAAGTTAGCCGCCAAGGCGACATTGTCTTACAGCTCGGAGTGTCAGCTCCCAAATTCTGCATCTGTCCTTCAAGTAAAGTCCTACTTTTTCACTTCAGGGTGTCCATCAATGACACAGTTTTATTTCCTTTTTATTATCTAAATGTTGTGTTATGAAAGCAAGGGAAATTAATTTGTACCTTTTAAATGCAGAGGCAAATTAAACATGAAGCAAAGTAACACATTTGGACAACATGAAATATTGGTAAAGACATCAATAAAACCAGTTAAAACAGATATAAGTGCAAATAAAGAGAAACAATGGACAACAAAAGCAGTGCCAGTATGTAAAACGGTACCCAGAATTTTATAAAGGAAATAAAAGAGCAATATTTAAATTCTAATCTATCATGATTTTTTTCTTAATTTAAGGGAGACCTTGGTTTTATCCAAATAATCATTCAGTATGTAAATATATTTACAAGCTCACTTCCCAGCTGTTGACCTTTGGGCCCTTATTGCTGGGAGGTACGATACAGTAAGGGGACTGAAGGGACAACATCCTCTTGAAGATTATCTGTTGATTATTTGAAGCCGTGATGAAGAGAGAATGTGTGTGTTACTGATGACAGATAACCAGGGGACCTTCTCCTTGGGATTATGTTCCAGGTTGGTTTGGCCTCATCTCTCCGGATTATGCTGATAAAAAACATTCTTGTATTATATTTTCTGTGCTTATTGTATTAATACTCTCAGGCAGTTCTTAGAAAAAGCTCCGTCCCACGCCTGCTTTAAGGTAATCTTCTTCCACTTGAGCTTTTAAAATGTTTTGGGGGGTTTACTGTCTTTATAATACCTATTCTCGTTTACTCTTAAGGTTAGATCTACCCTCTTGTCTTTAGGTCAGTTGATCATATCATATCATTCTACAGGTACACATTATACTGTATATCTTTAATAGATATGTGGATTCAGGTAGTGCCTGGCTGGACTTGTTCAGCCAGTCTACCCTCTAAAAGTTTAAAACGCACTGAATGCTCTTGGCTACCCTGGGGGTATTTTCTTCCCACTTTATGACTTTGCTTTAGATCTAAACATGTCTTTTCTTCTGTAATAATAGGTTTAGCTGTGTCTGACTTTTGCAGATAGTCTATAGTATTGTTACAGTCTATTTTTCTTCTTCCTTTCACCAAAATAACACGCTAGCAAATCAAGGTGCAGTCTTTTTGGGAAAGGTTAAGCCGGTTATAAATCTGCAGCCATTACTGCCGACTGGTTTCCCAGTTAATTGATTAATAGATTTCTCTACGAAATGTCAGGAAATAGTGAAAAATACCCATTAGAATCAGGTGATGTCTTCAAACTCTGTGTTACAATATACAGTATCTTAATTACTGTCAGATCACATAAAACTAATAAAATAAGGTATAAAATTCTCTATAATGCTTTAAATGTTCTGTGAAATATCACTTGATTATCAAGTTGCAATTTGTATGGAACCTTGATACTTTCTAATATTCACCAGTAGTATGAAGGGGTGTTCTCAAATACAGAATGAAACTAGGTCCATGATCTCGTGTTGCAGAATGTTTTGAGTCCTCAAGGTCGGACCTCCGTTTTGGAGAATAATGAATTTTTGAAGTCATCAATAGATTTAAAAGAACGTAAAACAACATAAAATAATTTCTCATCACCTAAAACATATTCAAAATATAATAAATAATAAAATATTTGAAATGGAATCTCACATCATTTTAAAAAGCAGCTTTTAGTTTTCTAATGCGGTATTGTCTTCTTTGACAATACCGCATCACATCTAATTTTCTACACTATGAGACATGATTGATGGTGTTAAGGCTGAAATATTTCAATTACTCTATTACTCGATAGAAAACTAATCAGAAACTCTAATTTAAGATAATTATTGATTACACATGCAAAACATTTGCTGGTTTTATTTTTTTAAATGTGACCGTTCAGTCAGTTATTCTATTTTTTCTGTTAAGGCTTGTGGACATATTTTTTTTTTAGGCTAAACAATTAATTGAGTCATCAAAAAGACAAATCAACAGTTTATTTTCAGAATAATTTTAGTTGCAGGTCTAGAAGGTTTGTTTCAAATGGCCTGGTAGTCTTCGACATATTAATATTCTATGATCTGGTTGAACAGTAGTGCTGGACTGTGATCTCATGTCTCTTGATGCAACTTGTTCATTTTCCTAAGAAGCGTTCTATGAATCAGCTCATCCACACACATGTACCCACACACAACACACATGCTCTTCTCCTACATCTCTACAAAAACCAACAATCCAGTGGAATCCGTACAACTTCCTTCTGTTCTCAAACCAAAAGCCTTAAAGCCAGCAGATGCTTTCACGTTATCATCGCCAGTTATCACTCTTAGCTCCCTCTGATAAGACTTTACTTTCTGACCCAGATGTTAAGGAGTTCAATTTATTAGATGCACCAGAAGAGCGAGCGGAGAGGTGGAGGGATGAGTGAGCATAGAAAATACCCGTAGGCTCGAGAGATGAGACGTAATATGCCTTTTTTTTGGCCTGGTGTTGTTTCTGAAGCGGTGTTAGTGCGGTAAGGAGCTCAGCATCTAAAGAGGCTTTGGTATGGGGGAAAGATGGGCCATATTACAGTGAGGCCAGAAGCCTGCTTGATTAATGGGCCAGGATAATCACCTCATCAAATCACTCTCACTTATTAAATCTTGTTTAATATCGTAATGAGTGCCCTCTTGAGCTGCTTTGGTAAATTCTCCCTCTCTCCCCAGCTCCCCATGACTCTCACTTTCCTTCTTCTGCCTTTTTGCTTTATGAGGAAGACTGACGATGTCCTGTGTCCTCTCTCTCATTTCTGTCCGTTGTCTTTTGTCTATTACTTAAATTTCAGAAATAAGTGGAAGATGTATTTCTCCACTACAATCATGGAATTTATGCCTTCAAGACTACATTGGCTCAACAGTATGTAAGGTTTCTAGGGGTGGAATTGCCATATCCACAGCCTCAGTCTATTCATTTAATCTCCCTTATTTATGATGGATGATGTGCCAGATCTCATTGTCATAAATCAGTGTGTGTGTGTGGGTCAGGTGTAGCTTGGAGAGTGATGCCACAACACAAGGGTTTGGTACACTGGGGTTTATGGAAACACTTCAGGTGAGGTAATATCTTTCCTGTCTCCTGCTTGATTTGTGATCTCTATCTGTCGCATCACGACATACCCAGTGTTACTTCTTGTGCGCATGTGAGATTTCTGGGATGGGCTTGCATCTCCTTTACTTGACCTTCAGGCCACTGCACAGTGTGCCTCAGAAGACAACAACATGCCATTGTCTTATTTATGGTCTTCCATGTGTCACTCTGTACCATCTTGCTAGCACAGCTGTAACTGCACGCTTCGTCCAAGGAAGGGCAAAATATTTCTCCCTCGCTCTTCTGCCCCTTGCCTCTCTCATCCAATTTCTATTGTGAATTATTGGTGGCTTTCAGTAGCCACCCCCTTCCACCACCCTTATCCAAAAGTTGGATCCTATTCTTTGTTGTCTCTGAAGGCAGGCAGTCAGGGAACAACTGGCTCAAGGTGACCAGTTCAGGCTTGAGAGTGAGGTTAGGGCTGCATCTTCCCCCGAGTGCCTTCCATTTTTTGCCTTTATTGTTGGGGAGCAGCTGTTGTGTACCTGGACCCCATGAGTGGCGCCTATACTGGGTATCTTGGCAGCCAGGCTCCCTAAGCTTTGGATACCAGAGTGAATCAATTCTTAAAGATGACTGTCTGCGTGCCGTGTCACATGGACAGGCCCAAAGTGAAGGGCTTAGGGGGCTCTGGAGCTGGAATTCTCTTTGATGGAGGGGCTGAAGAATGAGGAGGGAGGGGAGGAAAGGAAAATACGGGGGAGGAGATGGTCCTATTGTGCCAAGGAATGCCCTTGATGGAGATAAAGGGGTATTGTTTTTATACCCATGAACACTTTTGGACTTGGGGACTTAAAGATGATGCAGCTGCAAGGGTGATGAGCAACTTAGCATCTTTACTGTTTTCATAAAGTCATAATATGCGTAGCTGTATGTTGCCACTTCTTCCTTTTGTGCTGTTAACTACATGTTGAAAATTGCTATAAGACGCGGCATGTGCGAGCAGCTTAGCATCAAGTTGTCATGGGAATGTGCAAAGGTTGACCAATTATTGGGTGGATGATTTGGATCCTCCGTCGTAATACTCGCAGAACCACACTCACTCTCAACAGAGATTGACAACAGCTGAGAACGTTGAGATGTTAATGACCTACCTTGCTCACAGGCCTAACCTGCCTAATGTTTGCTGAGAAACCTGAGAAAGTGAAGATGATAAAGGATGACAAAAACAGATTGGCACGTAAGCCAGCCTACCCCCTCCCACACTCTTGCTGTTTCTCTTTTTCTTTCTTCTTACACCCCTTCTGAAAACAATACCCTTAGGACCACCCCCTCCCTACCTTGCTACCTTGGAACAAGTTTATTAATAATATCAGAACAGGGTGCTTGGGGCAAACTGCATGAGAAGGTTGAGGATGAGGGAAGATAGCAATCAGGCTCAGCAACCAGCAGCACCAGTAGCAGTAGCTGTCTTTTTTGGAGAAAGAGTCTCATAGCTGTCCCATGTCCATATCCATTTCATGACAAATGAAATACCACAGGCCCTGGTCAGAAACAATGGCTTGTTTGGCTGGCTGGAGGCAGTGTGGGAGGTGGTGGCGGTGTAAGGATTTGGGGTGGGGGTCTAAGACTGGTTTCCAGCCCTTGCAGCTGTCCTGGTTGTCACTCCTTGTCTTAAGGCTCACTCCTGGCTCAACACTCCAGCCTGTGGATCAAGGAGAAGTGTTTTGCTGTACGCGCGTGTGTATGTGGATGCAACCCGAGCACTGAGAGATACTGAGAGGTGATTCTCGGTACTCAACAGGGTCTGAAAAACAGCCCCAGACACAAAAGATGAGTTGAACGGTGTTAAGACCCCTTCGGTATGGAGCAGACCCCAGGCATGAGGTCACCAGCCTTGCTTTAGCAGCCTTTGTCCTGCTGACTGATTGACAGGAGGGGTGGCTAGCAAAGACAATTGTGGGATCAGTTACAGCCATGGATGTCACTCAAGATACAGCAAGTCTCCAATAAAAAAAGACATATAATAACAATTACATACAATAATTCACAGAATTTAATTTAGAATAACACATTTTTTAAACCAGAACATTGTGCATATGGTATAAAAACAAATCTAACTGATATGTAAATTACATACCAATACACAGTGACACCTAAGGTTGGTAGCGGTTTAACACCTCAACTCTGTGGGCCTCAACGTAATATGAATAATAAACTGTGAATCTTTTAATCTGTGTTGGTAACAGGTGATAAACTTTAATACAACGCTAATATTCCATTAGTAAGCCTGTGTGTGTATTGCAAAGGAGAAAGACAAATCTCTTCCCGCCTCTCTCTCTCTCTCTCCCTCCCTTATGTCTCAGAGATTAGTCTTTGCTCAAACACCTCCTGTTCATCTAAGTAATTAAAACATTAGAATTACCGGATTATAAACTGCTTTTGATTTAATCCAACACTCGATGCTCCCGCCATCTTGCCAAATGGGTCAATAGGAAATATAGTGGGCCTCTGTGATTTCTGATTGAGGGATCTGGAAAGGGCAAAGGATGCCAATAATGGCTATTAAAAGAGATGTGTGTTTGTGTGTGTTCATAAGTGTGTGTGTATGACAGAGAGAAAAAGTGAGAGAGATAGAAAGACAGACCAGACAAGACCGCCTTTGCCCTGAGTGCCATCTGTCTTGGACCCAGCAGGCCCAGTTTAGACTGGAAGAAGCCAAACCAGTTCAGTAGCTCTACCCCCAGTGCACGGTAATTCAAACACATGCATACAGATACACATGCTCCCCATGACCTCTAACTCTCTTGAAGTGAATCAAATGTATTTTCAGAGGGCAAATACAGTTCTTTGATCTTTCTTTTAGAAATTTGCACAGGGCCCCTTACTCCTCTTTTATGTTTGCTTGTGTACGCCACAAGACTGTATAACAGGTGTCTATCCCTTGGGGCCACAAGGCCTTGTATCTATGGGTGTCCTGATGTAATTTATATATAATTTATCCTACTTTTCCACATTCAGATATGTGCAGAACATTTACATAACTTCACTTACATTCACTGTTAAGGGCTGTTCCCCAGCCCTCACTTTGCTCCCCTCCCACCTCTCTTGGCAGTGAAAAAGAAGGTGTTCTGTGGGGTATTAACAGCTGTCTATTTTCATTTTCGAGTATCAGTGTGTGCTTGGCATGATTTATATGTGCTTGTGTTTGTGAGTTTACTTACTGTACACCGTACAGTTTTGCAAGTATGTGAGTGTGCGAGCAGTGTTCTCTGTGGCATGTTTGTGCCTGTGTGAATGTTTTGTGTGTGTGTTCATTACGGTTTGTGTTCCTCGCAACAAGAGGTCCAAGTTGACACAGTGACAGCTCCTCACAGAGCCACAGAGGGGCCCTGCCATCCAACAACACAGGCTTTGTCGCTCTGCTTCTCTTGGCTTGTTATGGACTTCCTTCTCTCTCTCTTTCTTTCGCTCTCACTCCCTTTTTTAGTGAGCCCATTTTCTTGTCTGAAGTCTTAATTTGGGGCGCTGGCCAGTGGGTAGAGGGAAGAGAGGCGAGGGGACCAAGGGAGGGAAGAACAGGGGGGAGCGAGGAGAGGAGGTACAGAATGGTGATGGCTGCAGACGGACGGCCCTTTGTTCCTCCTTTCCCAGGCTCCTCTCCTGAGCCTCCGAGGCTCCAGTTGCGTTGAAGCCTTCCAGAGAGAGGAGGGGGGGAGAGGGGAGAATAGGAGGAAAAAAAGGGGCCACAATGATCTGTCCAACTGGAATCTTCCAATTCCACAAAACAAATGTGCACACATGTAAGAGATGTAATGATAGAAAGTGTAGGAGTGGGTAAAAAAACACATATGAATAAATGCATAAAAAGAGAGTATAGATCAAATAGGACTGCAAACCCCCCCACCAAAAATAGAACAAAGAAAAGGATAAGGATGGGATGAGGAGGACTTCAGAAAACGGCTCATATTGTGTGTAAGATGCACATACTGACCACTAGGTGTCCCCATCACTGGTGGCAAATGTGGGCAACCCAGAGTTAATCTCATGCTGTGCCAGTGGCTCTGGAGCATATGACCAGTGTGTTGCTTCACCCACAATAGATGAAATCCAATGTTTAATTACAAACACATGCAGAATGTATCCATCAGTCTGCACATTGTGGAAATCTGTTTTCATGTTTTTGATTGAAACTGGAATCATTTTTTGTAAAGCTTTAAATGCAGCAGTAATACAATAAATGCACTGGTAAACAAAAGGAAACACACATACACAAACTTAAGTAATCTTCTGCTGTTTTAGCAGCCCACAGTCATTTTGCAGGAGTAGGTGTCAAAATGGTTCAAACAGTGGACAGCTCATATTTGTAGTTGGTAGGAGGATCGCACAGAGAAGAAATCGAAATAAGGTCCTGAGTCCTTGAGTTTCTTCGTCACAAAGGTTCCCGGGCATGGGGAGTTACATCAGTGCTTGCTTGTGTGTGGTGATATTTATCAAAAACATTTGTTTGCAGTTCGGTTGGCGTGCTGTAAATCCTCCACTGCTGCCAAGCTGTGAAATATACTTTGAAAGCAAATGTGTGATGAAAGTTTAAAGAAAACATTTCCAACTGAAAAAACAATCACTTTCAACACCAAGTGGAAAATGTTCTTGAACCTGAGTGTGTAATAACAAGCAATGATCCATGAAGGGAGGAGGGACTTGGAGAGGGACCTTGGGGACCATGTCAACGTTTTCTGTGCCGGACCAGGGAGCAATATTGGGCAAACATTGGGAAAGGCTGGCAGCCTTTGAGATAGTGGGCCGTTGATCTAAGACTAAGGAGCTAAAGTCCACTATCTCCTGTCTGATACAGCAGTCAAGGTCTTGCTGACATACAGAGCCACAGAACAAACATGGATACCTGAAGACAATGACCTTTGAACCACCAGCGGGAGCAGTGGAAAAAAACAGGAAGTGGTGAAAGTGACTTCAGTGACTTCCTCCCTGTAGGCCAAGAATGAATCAGGTGGAATGATTGTAAGTACATGGGTCATAGTACATTAAAAGCACACACGCATGCACACACAAACACACACTTTGTGTGTGCATGCATTGTTCAGAAGGAGAAAACACAGATGTGGTGTGTGTGTGTGCATGTGCCTGCATGCATTTGTGTGCGAGTGTGTGTGTGTGTGTGTGATGGAGAAAGTGAGAGAGTGAGTCTTCAGATGTAGCGACAGATGGTATTTGATTACAGAGCAGACGGTCGGTGTTGTACAAAGATGCTGTCTCAGCCCAACCTAAGGAGCTGTAGCCTCCGGTTAAGGCAAGTGGAGGGAGGCAGGCGGAGGACGAGAGGGAAATGGAACATGGGAGAGAGGAAAAAAAAAAAAAGAATAAAAGCAAGCAAGCAAGAAAGACACAAAAGAAGCAACTCCAAAAATGAGCATCAAAGCAAAAAGAGTGAAAAGCAGTGAGGCAAGAACAAAAGGAAGAAAAGGAGCATTGCAACGGGCAGGCATGGTGGAAAGTACAACAGAGGTCATGATAAGAAAACAACAAAAATGACGCAGAGAGAACTCTGAACCTTTTCAAAATAGTCTTATTTTTGTTAAAAGACTTACAAACTCATCAACAAATCGAATAAACATAAAATAAGTGAGAACGCTTCAGGCATTTTTGTTAGAAAATATGTTGGATCAAAATCTTTTAAACTGAGTGTTGAATTAGGCTGAAATTAGATTCTTCTTTGATTTTAGAAAATTTGTAGCTTTATATCATTTCACTAATGTGAACAGCTATACGCACAGATGCACAAAGATTTTATTTATTAGAACAGCAATTGAGTAATTGATTATGGTAATTGATTAATTGTTTTACTTTTTTTTACAATACAAATGTGACATTTGCTGGTTTCAGCTTCTCTAAATGATTAAGTGATAAAATAAATCTAGAAATAAGCAGGTTAATTAATAATTTACACAGAAGAAACAAAATTACCAAGATGTTTGTGCTTAATTTCCACTAATTCTTTGGATTTTGTTTGTTCTGCACACATGTAAGTTTAACACACTATTAAAGTGTGTTTATGTGTCTATGAACATAATGATCGTTGCGTTTAGCCTTTCAAGGCAGCGTCTGCAGTCATCTGTGGAGCATATGGGAAAGTTCTCTCTCTACTACCTCTACATATGTTGTCAGTAATACACAGTTAACTAAAGTTCATAAACAAAATACAAAAAAAGCTGACACCAAGGTATTCCCTTATCCTTGAATTATATATTGTATTATATATAATACAATTCCTAGGTGATCAATTTCCTTTAATGAGCACATTTTATTTTTCTTGTGTATGAAACCTGTGGAACTTTATATTCTTAAAAACAAAGAGCAGACAGTTTGTACTGTACTTTTGATTTTTATTGATTTTTTTAAATTCATTTTGCACAAGCTTGCATATATACTGCACATACATTCAGTTCATTGAGGGTGAAGGCACGAAAGGCAATTTGACTACTGGTTGTTTTTGGGCTGGGCCAAAGTAATACAGGGGAAGAAAAATGTCAAGAGAAAATACAAAACTGCTTCAAACTATTTTCAGCTTTCTAGCCCACCCTCGGCAAAGTACAGGAACAAAACATAACAAACTTGTTTTAACTGTCCAGTTCCATTTTTCTGCCAAGATCTCCATTTTATCATTTCTGTCAATTATTACTTGAGAAATTTAGAATAAAATTTTAGGTAGATAAAAATATTAAAATTTATTAAGTTGGTTCTACTTAATGAAATGCAGTACAGCCTTCCCTGTTTGAAAAACAAAAGAAAATAACATCAAATAAATTAGGATAAATTAAACCAATAAATTACACAAAATCTGCAAGACAAAGAGACACCAATAACAGAAAAAGCAGCCATGTCATGAGTTTTATTTTACAACGTGTGTGTAATAATTCAGACTGTATTTAAAACATGGCTGTTCCAGTTGGAATTACTGCACTATAGAATTGAATAATAATGTCATACAAAAAGCATCAACACTATTTACATAACATATTGCTAAGTTATACAAAGGCAGTATTTATCACCGTAAGTCCACATCATTGATATTTACAAAAACAGAGGAGCAATGTAATAATAATAAAAAAGAATTACTACTGAAAGCATCAAGAAACAAAACCCCCTTTCAAACAGGTCAAAAAAACAGATCAGAGGAAATTATCACAACACACACACACACACGCACGCACACACCAAACACACGTTGCCAACGCTTAATGAGAATCATTTACATGTTAGGATGGTACTCCCAAGGGTGGGGGAGGGGCCACAGTGTTGAGAATTGTGTCACTCACTGGTTCACAGGTTCTCATAATCGGTCTTTTCTCTTGTGCAGACACACACACACACACACACACACACACACACACACAAAGCAAAGCGCACAAAAAATCCACAAAAGTCCAAAGTTTTTCCAGCCTGGTAAAAAAAGGGCATAAATCACTTTAGTGTGTCTGTCTCTCCGTTTTTTTAACTGCTGCTGTACAACACGTGCTCTCTTTCATGACACTAGTATTCTGATGCCAATCAGTTCCTGACACTCTCCTGGGTCAAATCTAGAGCTACGTTGGTGGTAGTCTGTCCTCGTTTTTGGACAAGACCAAGTCTATAGACTGCCAACGGGCCGCTACTTGACATCATCATTACCCAACTGCTAGCCTTATACATCGTTCTGTCAGCAAAAAGTAAAGAAATGGATGCTGGTGCAAATTCAAGGGCACTGCAGACGGGACACAGACCCCTGTTAAAAGCATGGTGGGGGGAAAAAAACTCTCCTCTGTGGGTTTTTGGAAGAGTGGTTGTGAGTCCAATTGGAGAGAGCCGATCATGTTGCTTTTTTTCCACCATTTTATTTTAACCAGTCTTACCCATCCTTTTCTAGCACTCTGCGTGATAATAGAAAAAAACTGTACAGCTTGTATTTGTTTCCTTCTGATAGTATTTACAGTAGCAACAATATCTTATACTCTGAAAATGGATTCCAAGTTTATTTTTCTGCTCTCAAGAAGACAGCCATTTAACATAATACAAAAAGTTAAAGAAAACTAAAGGAAAACTGGTCACAAAATCTGCAAAAAACCTACAACTATTGCTTCTAGTCTACCAACAACTCACTTATTAGAATACAGAGTTAAACAAAACTGTCACTAAAAATACCCTCAAGATTTATTTTATGAAACAGTTGCTAACAGTGCCTTTCAAAGAACTTCCACTACAGTATATATTTTCCCATAGATTTATATTTTACAATTCTTAAAAAAGGCTATATATATATTTCAATAGTGTTATTCAAAAAAATCAAACAACCCCAAGGAAAACTTGACAAAAATATTTTTAACATGGTATTAAGGTTTTGCACATAAGTCTTCATTATCCTGAATTAATCTTTTTAGGCGCAGGAACTATTTAACTTAGGACGGGTTGCAGGAAGGGGGAGGGTGGGGAGTGATAATAATCTGTGCATCAGATAAAAGTGTCCTTTCCTTTCTCCTTTGTTTGTGGCACTTTACAGCCTTTGAGACATACAGGGCCTAGCCCATCCTTCAATGAGAAAAGTGTCCTGCTCTCTCTCTCAGGGCTCCGGATCTTAAGAAGAACACTGTGTAGGGAGGAGGAGAGAAGGAACATAATGAAGGGAGTAGCTCTCTGTCTTTCCCTGCCTCCTTTGGTGAGGTGCTTTGTCTTGCTCAGACAAGTCAGCAGGTTAAGCAACCTGCCCCTTTTGATCTTTTGTGACACACTCAAAACACACACACACACACACACACACACAGTAAGCTAATTTCGCCAATATGAATTCAACAGCTAGCTCGCATGCACTCTTCAAGGTGTTCTGTCATTGGTTCAAACTTACCTACTTAAAAAAAATTGAAAATCCTGAGAGGAAAGATGAAAGTAATAAAACACTAGACATACACTAACACATATACATGTACATCTCAAGTGGAAAATCTGGGACTGGAGTCTAAAGGAAAAGTGAAAGGAATGACGTTTATTTAACTGGACACAGTGGCTTTAACAGACTCACACGCTGGGTCTTAAAAGCTGCCAGTACGGGACAACAGGACAGAGCAGAGGGTTTTCAGGTGTGTGTTGCTCCTCGCTCTATGCATTTGTCCCAGCTCTTTGTAGTGCTGAGAGCTTCTCTCCATCTACCCCTGGGGTGAGTGCTCACCTTCGACCTCGTATTGTTGCATTGAGAGAGGAGCTAGATCACTCAAATGCAGGTGAACATGGAGGGAAGGAGCAGTGCATGTTGTTTGTGGGGGAAGTTCCACTTGAAGCAGAATTAATGCCTGTGTTTCAGCTTATATTCACCTCGCTCTGCTCTCCTTGAAATATCTTCCTCTGTGTCATTCCTCTATTTGTGTGTCTTCAATATTGTACTGTTTGAGTAACACTACTTAGATTTCCCACTATATTTTGATATATTCAAGTATCGACTGCATTTCAAATACCTTCATATTGTGGGCTAATTTACACCTTATATAGGATCATCGCAATGCACGCTTAATTAACAGCCTGGCTTCATCTATCATGTGAGCTAATTAGAGAACAGTGTTGTAAAAAGGCAAGAATTGTGCAGTTGTTGTGTATGTTTACCAAAGTAGATTAATAAAACTAATTTCATAGCTAAACAGATGGCTCGTGTAGTGGGAGAAGTTTAGAATCACAGCTGGAGTGGTAATGGAAATGTAGCCATTAAAAAAGCAAGTTGTGAACCAAAGTATCACTTCTGCACGATTCACTTGATGTGTTTCTGCATCCTAACTCTTTTTCCAGCATTATTGCCAGACTGGTCCTGTGCAAAATAGGCTGGTCACTACAGGTGTTTGGAGAAGCCCACTCTGACGGCCCTCAGTTAAAATTTCGCCCCAGACTCTAACCACCACAAAAACAAACAAAATAAACAAAACCAACTTCCACTTCAGAGATGTACAAATATAAACAAGAGTAGGGAGAGGGATGGGAAATATGGGCAAAATATTTCAGAATCTAAACTCTTTATAATATTAATAGGAATAATTTATTTTTTTTCTGCAACGGCATCAAGAGACAAACAAATCTCAAAGTGCCAATCTTCAGCAAGCATTGATGACAAATAATAATAATCATAAACAACAACAATAATAATAATCAAAATAATAATATACACCCAATAAACACATGTCCCACTTGCAGGGAAAACACGCTTCAAAACAATGTAGAGATCAGTAGCTATTTGAAACCAGTCCAAGTCCCAAAGACCAGTACAGACCAGTACCACAAGTCCAGTCTTAGTCCAGTCAGTAACCTCACTAGGCCTTGCTTTTGTGTGCATGCATGTGTGATGGTCCTGTTAGGGACATCTTCAGTCGCGCAGTCTATAGAGCACCCACTTTGCAGGGACAGTTCATTTGGGCACTCACTGGCCTGGAGGAGCACCCCTGGGTGTCATGAGCAAAGTTTTTAGGGAACCCAGCCTATGTTCTAGTAGTGTAAATGGGAATTCAGAAACTCCTTCTTTGACTTAGTGTTCATTATATAAAAGGCCAAAACAGATGAGGGTTCACACAGTCCAAAAACACCCAGTAAGATTAGAGTCTCTTTAGTTCCTCAGAATCATAGAAAAACAAAACAAATAATAACCATCATGATAATTATCATAGAAGAACAACAACACAATAGCTAGGTCATTTACGAACTGCCACAGAGGCTTCAGATTGGGAATGCTACTTCATAACTTTCATACATTCAAAGAAATAAAAAAAAAACAGGAAATGAAAAATTAATTTTGGGGAAAGGGATAAACAAAAGAGAATATCATTCTGAAATTCTTTTGAAAAGCACAAAGCGTTGAGCGAGGAGGAGAAGTAATTACTCATGTAGAAGTTCTTGGAGACAGTTGGGGGACTTGAAGATTTCAGGGACCTCGCTGTCTAGTTTGCAGATGACCTTGTAGATGGCCTTCTTCCAGGATGGGTCCAAGTCTTTGCCAGCCACAATGGCATTGAAGAACTCCCTCAGCGTAATTTCAGCCACCTCCAGGAAGCGATCAGGGACCTTCATGGACACGAGAAGAAAAAAACTGGTTAATCATCCAGATCCGTTGACCACTGATCATTTTCACCACTCTTATTCCTTATCCCCCCCCTCAAAGACTTCACTTCCAACTACTTATTGTTTTAATAACAATACTTTATGGTGTTATTTTGGCAGCATTTCAAACAGATCTCAGACTTTATCATATCAGATTTGTCAATTTGATGTAATGTCTCAAATGACTCAAATCTTAAGATTGTTTTAAAGTTTAAAACATCTGCCCATCTTTTCTACTGACTGGGGCAGTTTCATGACTCAACAATACACATGTTTGTATTTTCACAGTAGATGTAAAACAATAAATTTCCCATCTCTTGAATGTCTACTTCCATAAAAGCCAATTGAGGCATCGGCCTGAGAAAAGTCACTTCTTGTAAAGTGAATTCTCAGGTTTCTCACACCTCTGACTTCCCTCCCCTGTATGACATCTTTATGAGTCCCACTGTAAATCTGTGACCAAACAAGAGAGCGGAGCTGAGTGAAGAGTGGTGGAGAGGTGCTGGCGAAAGAGGAAGTACTAAATGCTTTGGGAACGGGGAGACACGCTGCCTCTTTAGTGTCCCTGACAGCAGCGCTCACCGACACCATGGAGATGATTAGTCTGGCAGAGATCTGCGACACCTTCCCCCAAGCCAACACTGTGTCACACACACACACACATACACGCGCGCTCATGCAGGCATGAGCACACACACCAGTGCACACACCTCCTTGTGCCAAGGAGATGACACATCCTGTACTGTGACAGAGCTGTACATAATGCTCGCTATACACACACACACACAAGCTACCCTGGTGTATTTGGCTGAGTCTCTTTCCTCGACTCAAAGCTCCAGGGCAACGCAGCCTTCAGGGGTCACCTGCTTGGATAATGCTGACTGTCTACCTGCCTACCTCCCTTGATGCTCGCACATACACACGCACACACACACACACTCACTCATATACAGCAGCAGCAACTTGCTTAAATGCCTGACAGTGCGTACTCCGCTCTGCTCCTCTCCTCCAGTGTCCTGCAGATACTCATCAGGAGTGTCAGGACACAACAAGGTTAGTGTCCACTAGAACACACACACACACACATGCACACTTACACACTTACACACACATGGGACAGCCACCCGCCCCCCTCGGGGTGATGAATGGAGGCTAAGATGTCCCTGTGTCTGGTGTGTGAGTGTGTGCATATCTCCGTCCACTGCTCGAGTGAAAATGTGAGTTGTGAATAAGAAGCCGTATGTGTGCATGTGTTTGTTAGAGAGAGACACAACACACAAGCTAACCCATTTGCCCAAATATTGAACTCCCCACTGGTCACATAGAAGTGGATTGTTTGTTGCTGTTGTCTGTGAAATACTGGCACAATGACCCCAGTGTGAGGGCAGCCCTGTGTCTATGCTTTGTACAGAAAGTGTGTGCTAGGGAATGTGCACACTTTTCCCAAAAGACCTCTCTAACGGGCCGGTGCAGTGCAGCGCCCTAGCCATTAGACGCAGGGAGTGCTCCATTACTAAGAATATTCCTGCATGGAATTTCTCCTGACGTTTTGACTATAAAAGGACAGCAAAACGCTGACTGCAAGGAGAGCAATGTCAAGGAGAAAAGGGTATTGGTATTTCAGATCCTCTTGACTGAGAGAGCGAAAATGGGAGGGAGGGAGAGAGAGAGCGATGGTGAGAGAAGGAGGGGCTGAGAAGAGTCTAAGGAGAGAGAGCGGAGCGACAGAACAGAGGGAGTTATTCCTGTCCCACTAGCTTTTGTTTTGCGAGAATGTGTGAGATGTGTATGTGAGGGAGCTGCCTCCTGACCAGCAGTGGGCCTTAACTGTTTAAACCCCTCCCTTGTCCCACTCTATCACTCCCCCCTCTCCATCTCTCTCTCTAGGGTCAGCTGTTGGGCCTTTGTTCCAGAGGCATTGTGGGGGATTATCCAGTGTGGCCGTTCATTCGCTCGGCTGTCCGGTAAATGGGGCCAATCGCGTGGCTCACAATCCTTCATACATATTTCATAGGGCTTTTTAACAACTTCTCAGCAGAGCCCAAAATTAAAGGACAGATGTACAAAGAGGGGAGGAGAGAGGGAGGTAGGCAGGGAAAAAAGCATATAGAGAAAGGGAGAAGTGAGTGTGTGTGTGTTTGTGTGTGTGTGGAATGATGCCTGGAAGAGGCAAACGAGGTGACTGAGAGTATGTCCACACGTTCACATGCGCCTTTTTTCTCTTTGGCTTTCAGTGCACATAATGCTGATGTTTGTCTCATCTCACAGCTGGATTTTTGGAAATTGCATTGCATCATTGCCGATCTATTGGAAAACAACGACAAAATGCATCCCAGTCATGGCATCTACTTTATACTGTTCAAGCGATTAATATGAAAAATATGAAAAAGCAGCAATTAGACGTGCATTTAAGAGTGCATAGGTGATGATTAAGAGCAGAAGCTGGACTATCCTCCTTGTGTTGTATTGCACCGTTTTTTAGTTTGTCAGCGAGCAAGGAGGGAGAAAATGAGATTTAATCATCGTGAAATTGGTCAGGGGTGAGCATCCTTAATCATTATTCAAGATTGTGCCACCTCAGAGTTGCGGTAGTCTAAGTGAAAGAGAACAAACATGACTATGAATTACAAAATCATGATTTTCTGAAAAATTTAAGGTTTTGTTCTGACGGGAAGTGCAGCTAGAAGTGTGGTGGGGGGTCCGAAAAAACAAAAGCTATTATGAAAAGGGATATTATCTTTTGCTCTACCCCTGTGTAACACAATATGAATGGAGGAAGACGGGGAGGGAAATGGGAGAAAATAATCAGCTGAGGGGATAAATCTGGTCTCTAAGACAAACACATTGCCCCAACCATTGCATTATGCTGTGTGTTGGGTAAATACCAATCAAGACAGAAGAAAGAAAGAGGGACTTCTCTGACAGCAATGAGGCAGTTAATCACTCTCATTCACTGACTCCCCTCTCTACCCCACAACTCTCTCCCCCATTCTCTCCATCTCCCTCTCTTGTGACAGGTTGCTTTGAGACAGAAGGATAAGCTCTTTTTCAGAGAGAGGGAATCGGATTTCCTGCTTTTTGATGAGATAATAAAATATGACGGAGGACAATAGGAGCCTGTGGACAGCTTGCTGGGAGCTATTCATTCCAGTAGCGGCCCCTGTCTTAAGACTGCTTAGACAAACGTTTAAAAAGGTAGCCAGAGGCTCAAGCGCTCAAATAATGGCTACTGTTACACACACCGCGTGCAAGTACATGTGTGTATGTCTTTGCGTGTGTTTCGGCAAAGCCTGAGAAATCTCTTCTCTCCCTGTGACTCAGGGTTGGCTGTTTGTTTGGCCAACGTGTTTCTGCCCCTTGCTTTTGGGAACTGTCAGGAGATGTATTGCACCTTCTATTTGCACAGCGTTGGCCAAACAAGACGAGACCCTGGAAGATAAGGCTGTGTGTGTAAGTGACTGTGTACGCTAGTGAGCTGTAGCCTTGAAGGATGAAATGCAGGGACACAACATTAGCCCTTGATGCCAGCCAGGTTAATTCCTAACCCCAACCCAGCCTGGGAATACCAACACTTCCCATGCTTGTCAGTCATTATATGTGTTTGTAAGTGTGTGCATTCTAAAAAATGAAAATGAAATGATGATTTTTTACAGATTCTTAAATACACTAAATGCCCTTAAATGCCTCATCTTAAGAATATTCTATTTTTTGCTGACAATGGGACATTACTATAAAAGCAAGAGCTGAAACTGAAGCTGAGTAGCCCTGTGACATTTCAGTGAGTCAAGCCAGAGCTTCCCAAACCTCAACATATTCTCACACATAGGCCCCTGTTCCTCACATATCTGCTCCAATCAATAATCTACAAAGGCCTTGATAAGCCTTCTGCCCACACTGTCACTTTAGGCAAACACAACCCATGTCCCCTTTCTTCCTACCCCTCATTGCACTTGTCCCCAACCCCCTCTCCCACTGATAAGACTGTGCCATGGCTGAAGAGTCCAGCCAAGTGAGAAAAGATGAGGCAGTGGATCCTTCATTCAGTCTTTTTTTCCTCTTTTCTTAGATTTTTTCGTGTTCACAAAGCTTAAGATTTACTAGATACTTTTCAATTCCTCAGATCTCTTATTTGTGAAGTGTGGATCAGTTCAACTGGGACGGGAAATGGTCCTCAAAGCTGAGCAAACACCAGCCACCCTCACTTTACTGATAACCTTGAGAACATGGAACCTTGAGGGGCTGTTTTGTATATGTGTATGTGAGTGTGTGTGTCTTGTTGTTCGGCGTGTGGACATATGTGAGCATGAGCACTAGCGTCACATGGGCTCTTCTCAAGGTGTACCTCCATCGAGGAGTCAAGGACAGCACAGGGTCAAAGATACAGATGAAGTCGCTCTTCTATCCCATCTTCCCTCCACTTTTACTTGCCTTAAGCCCCCAGCTTTTGACACACACACACACACACACACACACACACACACACACACACACACACACACACACACAGGCTGACAATTCAGACACCCCCTCCTTTGCTGCCTCCTCTCTTTCTGTTACTTTATAGAAATTCAGACTGGTTGGTAGGGTGATGACTTTATATCAACCTAGAGACAGACAGAAAAATAATCTGTACTCCACAGGGAGAGTCAGAAATCACAGTTCAGGCCTTGTTTAGATACTCAAAAATTCATTGCCTATGCTTGTATAGTGGACATAGTCTGACATATAAATGAGGACAGAGGAGGGGGGCTAACAGAGAGCTGTAACAGGGCCTCTGGAGGTCAGGAAGTCAGCCCAGCTGAGAGAGAGCAAGAGAGCAGGAGGCAGAAGGGAAAGAAAGGAGCAAGGGAGTCTGGAAGATAGGAACAGGACATCTGGAGAGGAGGAGAACAGAGGGAGGGAGGGAGAGGAAGAATAGAAGTGTAGGAGGGAGGAGGGTGTGGGTGGGCGGGCAAACAATAAAAGATAGAGCGCAAGGAGCTCCAGCGAAGGAGGGAGGATGGAAGATGGATGGATGGGTAGAAGGAGATAGGATGGAAGGGCAAGTGAGGGAACAAGATGGCAGTAGAAGAAAGAAAAATAATAAACTGCAGATTAGATTGAAGGAGAGAGAGTTTGGCATCAGCAGGGGAAATGGGAAGTGTGTGTGTGTCTGTGTGAAGGGGGGGGGGGTTGCTTTGACACATCTGCAGCTCTGATGCACGCCCTGGTCATTTTGGCATGAGTCCCTATGCCACGCTTCATTAGTCTCACACATACACACGCACACACACACACACACACACACACGATTGGAGACCAAAATGGTCCAGAAATAATGACATAATCAGCAGCTGTGCCACAAAGCAGGCTGCCCCTCACAAGGTGACCAGGGACAGAAGGAGGAGGGGAAGAAGGAGGGAGGAAAGGGGAGAAGAAGCGAGGAGGAACAGGAGGAGGGAGGAGTATTGGTAGAAAAGTAGAGAGGAGGACGAATCAAGTGTTGCATGAGCGCAGTCAGAGGATATGTTTGTGTGTGTGTGTGTGTGTGTGTGTGAGAGAGCAGGTGAGAAAAGGAGCGAGGGGATCATGTAGTTCTTTATGTTTAAGTGATTCCGTGCCATCCCTGGCGCTCCAGGCTTTACACACAGCTCCGGCCATTTAATCAGCGCACAGAATAAAGTGGCTTATTCTCACATACACATGCACACATGTGAGCACACACACCACACGGCGAAGAAAAGACCTGTCAGGCTACATCAAACAGAGGCCCTCAATAGCCCCCAGCTATTCACTGAGAAGCAGATGATCCTGCTCTTTATTCTTTTCTTTCCCTAACTCTTCTCACTAAGAAAATTAAAAAAGCCATAAGACATGTTAGATAATATGCTTGTGACACAGTAAAGTCTTGGGGTAATATCTGAACATTTGTTTGAATCTTTTGTAGGTAGATTTGCTACTGAAAGAGCGTACCAAGAGGCCTGGGCACAGCAAATGTACTACTGCTGTTAGCATCTTGTTAAAGGTTTGGTTCACCCACAAAAAAGCTTTTTTTCACTTGCTGTCAAAGTGGTATCTTCATGACCCACAGTCTTTTACCCTGGTTCTTCCATAACATGAAGAGAGAGTTTAAATAAAAACTCCAAAGTAAGGACGGAAAGAGTTTTTTAAATGTAATTTCAAAAATTCAGTTTCCCGGACACAGAGATTTGGCCTCTTTGCACCAGTGTCAGTGAGAATTTAGTTAAAACAACTTTCAAGCTTATAAGCATCACACAGTTCCGAACACTAACAGACTCATAGCGACAGACGGTTGAAAGCAAATTGGATGTGTATCACATTTTCTCAGTCTGTATCTATGATCAACTATCAAATCTCACATTCAGTTCACACTGAAAAGTATGAGTCCCCGTGTTACATCTGTTTATATATATTACACTGTTTATGATAAATAGACTCACAGTAAGGGATATTCAGTGTATTAGTTATTAGTTATAGTTATTTTCTCAATGGGGAAAATAACTATAACTAATAACCATCTTGAGGGGGAGGGGTGTGTGTGTGTTTGTTGTTGACATAAACCCACTGGCAAATTGTATCGGTTGTATTTTTGGCAGCTCTGAACCTAAATCTATATTGCCAGCTTTTCATCTCTCTCCCTCTATCTTCTACCTCTTTTTGTCTTCAGTCGCTCTTCAAAGAGTACCCTAGAGCCTTTTAGTAAAAACACTGCACCTGTGTGCAAGTGCGTGTCTACAGGTGCTTATGTATGTTTATACATGTTTCTGGTTGTGTTTTTTGACTGTGCGTCCAGCTCAGTGGCTGTGACCCTCCCGCCACACACACACACACACACACACACACACACACACACACACACACACACACACACACACACACACACACACACA
>JAUYWH010000016.1:9838196-9851675 GCA_034779795.1 Ctenopoma multispine | reverse complement strand
ACACACACACACACACACACACACACACACACACACACACACACACACACACACACACACACACACACACACTAAGAACCACTGAGGGGAAATTAACAGTGAGGAAGAGGCTAAAAGAGCGAGGTGTCAGTAAGGTTTCTTCCTCATTGAATTACAGTTCCTCACATTTCTGTATGGTTGATGTCTGTTATGCATGCTTTAGAAAAATGAATTTATTATTGCTGTCCAGTGAAAAACGTGTTTTCATAATTCAAACTTTGCTAATTTTGAAAATTTCTAATAAACTGAATTGTTGAGAAATTCTACTTAAAAAAACATAGGTATTTCTGAGAAAGTGCACACAAAGCTGAAATCTGAGCTATTTTGCAGATGGTTTTCACAGAAAAAGGACGCTCTACATTATAGTACAGTGTGCAGAGTGCAGCAGGATGTATAAGAGCCTTGAACTCAGCATTGACAACAGTGTCAGAGAGGACACAGTGAGACAGTGTCACACTACCCGCCTCCCTCACAAGATATCAGGTGAATGCAAACGTTTTTTGATATGGACCATGTTAAGATCTCAGCCTCTACTTTCCTTGAGCACATACATTTTTTATTTACAATTTAGTTTGTAATCATTTACTGAAGGTGTTTACCTCAAAGTCGTTGGCCTTGTTGTAGTGCATGTTTAGGGCTCGGAAGAGCTCACAGTCACGGCTAACGCTCAGCTCCTCAGTTCCGGTGACTCCGTCATTGATGGCCTGACGGGCAAACTTCTCCATCTGGATGTAGTAGAACTCCCTGAAGTTGCTGAACCACTTGATCAGCTGGGAGGTTATGCAGCGGTTAAACTGGAATGAAAGATGGCGGGAAGTTAGCGAGGTATAGTATAGAGATGTCAGTCTGCATGATTTTACTGTTAAGCATCACTTAAAATTGTGTTCTTTCTGTGGTCTATAAATATGCTTATAGAGGGAATTCTGTGGCTAAATCTTATTAAGCCACTAGATTTAGTTCAGAATTGAGCATGAGTGAAGAGAACAAGTGTAAGACAGCAAGTCATGTCACATCAGGGATTTGAGACTTGAGGCGATGACTTAAAAGAGCGAGAAGGAACCAAAAGAAACAGATGAAAGGCAAGAACAAGAGAGAACACAGGTCAGTGAGTGAGGGAAGATAATAGAGACATTAAAAAAGACAGCAAGTGCAGGGGGGGTGGGGGGAAGAGATAGTGAGAGAGAGGATGCGTGTGTGTGTGAGGTTGTGTGTGGTTCATCTTCCCCACTGGGACCATAGCTCCCCCCTATCATAACCCTGAAAGTGGAGGGAGAGGTGGAAAAGGAGAGGGGGGGGTCAACCGCAAACACATAATTGACCAGAAAAACGATTAAGTCATCATCTGAAGCGCCCTGGCCCGCAGGGGGCTCAAACATGTACTTAACCCCGTTCACCAATTACACCCTGATTCTCTTCCCCTCACCGCACCTCCCTGTCAGCAAGAATGGAGTTGAAAAAGAGCAAAACAAAGACAGAGAGAGAAAGAAGAGCTGTAGAGAAGGCCGTGGCTATCTGATCTGTGCCGCTTGGCTGGATTCAACAGGGCGAGGTAAACCTATTAAGACCCTCGGCCAGTACGGGCTCTTTTTCCGCCTGGTCTCAGCAGTAAAAACACACTGTCCAAACATCCAATACCCTAGATAAGGACCTCAGAGGTTCAGGATGCCAGGCTAGTGCAGTCACCCATTCAATGCTCAGATACGACCCTTAAAAACATACGAATAATGCCTTTACTTCACTTGTCCTCCTCAAAAATCCCAAATTATAGCTTCTGAAAACTTGATATCCCTAACCATCACCCACACCCTTCATCCCCCCACAGGCCTTTAGCCCCCCCCCCCCCCCCCTTGCTCTTTTTGTGGTGCTCGAAGAATGGAGGGACAAAATGCTACTAAACGCTGAGCGGACTGCTCACTGGGGAGGCAGAGCGGTTTTGACATGGAGATTAGGCGCTGGCTATTGTTCGACACACAGACAACATGCACACACACTCTTCGCGATCTGGGATGGCAGTCAAACAAACGCAAGCAAATGAAGATGGGAGGGCGAGGCAACAGAACAGAAAGACAGGCAGAAAAGTTGATGAATCAGAAGAGGATAGATAGCTGGACTAAGGTGGGACGAGGCTAAAAGACAGGGTCATGCCTTTCTGGAATGATCAGTGGATGACATAATGGCGGAGTGAAAAAGAATAAGTCCGCTTGACATTGTTTGGCAGTGGGAGAGGAGGTGCAGCATGGTGGCTGTCCTAAAGTGCAGGGTGAGCATAAATGGGGAAATGAGGGAGGGGGAGGAGAGCGAGGTGGAGCATGGAGAAGAGGAGGATGGGTGCAGGTCAGCGCCGTCAGACAATGTCGTTTTTGCTGGGGGTGGGGGGGTGCAGAGGGTCGGAACGTGAGCAGTCAGCAAGCTGGGGTCGTGACATCGGAGTGTCAAACAAACAAACCACTGACACCTACAACTACGTCGGATGCACAGGAGCTATTCTTAAACACACACAATGTAGCAGACAGTCGGAGTGTGACACACGCAGCTACACTCAAGTTGCAATTTAAACCTTCACTTACACAAGTTAGAGTGGGTGTGAATCTAAGATATTAGTAAATTGGTTCTGATCTGTGCAAGCACATGCGCATACATGCTTCTAAAAGCAATACTGAGATTAAAGTCAGTGAAAGAGTTACCATCGCTCATGCAGGAGACCTTTGGTGTCACTGCAGCTGAGTGACGGATAGATTTGTCTCTTTGGACGAGGATTACTTTATTATGGCGACAGCTCGGGAGAAGATGTATTAGGGCGTGTGCAACTGAAATGGGGCTCAATCACAGCACAGAGCACACAAAAGATGCAATATTTACAGTACATGTAGACAAACACACTAAATTACATTATATCCACATCAGCTGCACCCAACACATTCGGGGATGCAATACTGGCAAGTACCCGCTACAGCTTCCAGCAGTCTTGGTTCATTAAGTTGCTGGTGGGAGACAGAGACCCCCTGATAGCAGCTAAGGACGAGAGTGTTGAGTGTAAAAGGAGAAAATCGGCTGAAAGGAGCACATCACTGCAGCTCCTTAATCAGAGCTGGCAGAGGTCAGCAAGCATAGGCATGAGATGTAGCAGGGAAAATGTGTGTGTCAGGGTGTGTGTGTGTGTGTGCTTTAGTTAGCTCACTGAATTTGAGCATATACATGTGTGTGTGTGTGTGTGTGTGTGTGTGCCTGGCTGAGAGGCCGATGAGAGAGAGACAGCGAGAGCGTGTTTCTCACACTCACACTCAAGAGCCTGTTAAAGGTCAGCGCTTAGTGCTAACAGCACAAGTTAGAAAGTTGCACACACACACACACACACACACACACATATGTTCTGCTCATACACAGACGCATACTTAGGTCCAGAATAGGAAAACACTCAAGTATCATTGGTCTAAACTATATTAGTCGCCTGACTAAAGTATTCATGCGCATTCTGCACACATATCAACTAATATTTATTAAGATTAGAATATAACTGATTTCACAGTTGTGCGATTTGGATTGCTTAAGATAAATATGTTCAGCTGAGAAGCACTTGGATGAAAAGCCAAAGTGCATCTCTCACTAACATTTTCAGTGACATTGTGGTCAACAATAGAGCAGAAAGCACACAGATGACCTCAGAGTGCTAAGCTACATCCAGAACAACCAGAGAGGAGAGCTGAAAGACAGAGAAGCCTGTACGGGCCTCCCTCTCTCTCGTTCTTTCTCCCTCTCTCTCTCTCTCTCTCTCTCGTAAGCCCCTTCACAGTCATCAGGGCTTTCCAACGTTTCCTGTTTTTGCAGGAGTGAATTGTGGGAGATAATCTCTGGCTGCCTATTGGCTGACTACACACAAAAAGCGGCCCTGGAAAGCGGGCTTTTGTTACTGTGGCGACTCAAAATCCAGTTGCTGGCTTTTCTTTCTCCCTGGCCCCACCGAGGCACACATACCATGCCACACCATCAGCGAAAAAAAGAAAAGAGAAGGAATGACATATAGAAAAGGGAAAACCCTCCTGACCTCTGCTACTCCACAGCACATGACTGGCCCAAATACTGAAGCTTGTCACTAAAAGAGCCACAGAGAGATAGACGAAGAATGTTGGGTTTGTGCGTGTGTGCATGTGTCAGACAGCGTTTGGGAAAAGAAAAGTATATTAGTATAAATCAAGGTCCAAACAGCTTATAATTAACATACAGTGCATTCACATTCTATCTCGTTACAAAGGCAATAACTTTAGCTGACTTCTTCAATAGACTGAATATCTGGATTTAATCTGTTCATTAATCTGTTTTAACTCTTCACCCTCCATCAAAACAATGTCTGCAATAATAAAGAGATGTCTTAAAGCCACTGACATTATACTATAGGCTGTCATTAGCTGTAACAACAATGGTATTATGGCACATCTGTCAAAACATTTAATAAACACCAAAAGTCAGATGAAGTCACAGTCATCTTAAAAGCAGCTTAATCAAAGGGAACAACAGCTACGGCGTCCCCCAGTTGTTGGGGGAGCCCACTTCCCACGTTTATTATGTTCTTGACAGTCAAGACCTGATTAGTTGAGACCTGATTAGCCTTAAAGACTTTTGTCTGAGGACAGCCACTTGCTAAGAGGCCGCCCTGATTGAATCTAATTAGATAGTCTCATTCCCATACATGTCTACTAACTTACAGCTACAGTCCATTGTCCTCTGTTAAAAACAAAAACAAATCAATGTGTCTCATAATCCTCTTAACTATCTTGACCTTGTTTTAGTATATGATGAGGGCTTTCATGAAGAGAAATCAGGCAAAGAAGAGTAGATAAAATATGAAAAGGTAAAAGTGCGTTGCTGTGATATTGAGGGCTAACAAATCGGCATTTACAGATTCACGTTTTCCACCCAACCAACCAATGAACTCTTCAGACAAAGTCACGTGAGTCGCGACTCGTGGTTGATGGTGATGGCATCCAAGAGGGGGCAGCTGGGAGAATAGGGAACCTTTATCTTCTGATTTGAATAAGATGGCCTGGATCTGTCACAGTGTTTACCCCTCCGTATGGTCTGAGAGGGGCACACACACAAAACAGCAACACGAACAAACTTGGCCGCACACACTACAACGGCCATTGTGTTGTTGTTCTTGTTTTTTTCGGCAGCTTATATGTTGTGCTTTGTTTCCAAATTTCCTTAATTAAACTCCCAGTGGAGCTAACGCTCATCCTTGCCATGTTCCCTAAACCGTCTCTTTCTCCCCTCCCTTTATCAAACCATCCTCCCTACACCTGCTCAGATAACCACTCCTCCGTCTCTAGGCTCTATCCTCCTCTCTGCCCTTTCCACCCCTCCATTACTCATCCCACTCTTTATCTTTAGAATACTCATAGGCTCTCCAGCTCCCTCATGTAAACCCATTCAACTTCCTCTTCTTTCATCTTTTGCATAAAACCATAACTTAGTGAGGGAAAGGGCCTAATTTCAAGACAGACAAGCACACATTGTTCATGCCAACTGAAGCTGGCACATCATAATTAAAATGTCAAACTTCCCCTTTTAAAGCAGGTGCATTTACAAACGGCGAAATTCAAGAAGATTAAGATACAACGGATAATTCTGAAAATAGCAAAGTAGAGTCAAAATAACGTCAAATTCAAACGGTAAATACAGGAGAATATGTAGGCCTGTTGAAATTTCTGGCAAAGTTTGTGAAGTAAATGAAACACTGAAGAGAATAAGCATGATTGCACTCACCTTGACATCAGAAAAGAACATCTTGAGCATATTAGAGCTTGGGTAGCGGGTGTAGAAAAACATGAGTTTGGCCTTCTTCAGATGATTAGGAGAGAGACCCTCTTGGATCTGAAAGCAGCTGCTATTAAGGAGATTAACAGTTTAAAGGGAAAACAACTTAAAGGTAACTGAAGCAAATGAAGCAGCTGAAATGACAACTACAACATGTACTTGCTTATAATTGGGAGTTAGTTTAGCAAAAAATTGTCATTTGGATGATGGATAACCAAATTTCCTTTCAGGCATGAATGAAGGGTTGCTGGGGAGGTGGGGGTGTGGGGGGGGTAGACATCTGAAGACAGTGCACCAAAGCAAAACCATTTGCTTGCAATTAGCATCATCCATATCAGGTGTGAGAGCGTCACGGTAAATAAAACACTGGCCAGCACTACAGCCAATTCTTTTACATAAGGAGGCTAATTTCACAGTCAAAGTAAGCAAACGCCTTTGCCTACACCCTGCACTAACCTCCACTCAAAAAAGGAAGAAGAAAAAAGGAGACATTTGCATATCACAGACAAAGACAGCAGTTAACGCCAGTGACGGGCAAGAAGGCCTAATGGCTTGGCGATAACACATGCCAAGCCTGAATATGACTGTGTGATGTTGGCTTCTTATCAGTGATAAAAAAAGGTCTAGGAGACACTGGCCTAAGCAACATGAAAAACCTTCTCACACTCACATAGGCCACATTCAAATACATGTCTGAGGCCTTGTCTTCCTAATGGATCGCCTGGATTGAACAGCAGAGAGGATGGATCTAGACTGTTGGGGGCCACCTTGAGGGATAGTATGGTTCCAACCTTCAATTACATCCCCCTCCTCCTCCCTCTGCTCCACCCCTACCCCCCAGCCTCTCTGCTGCTGCCAAACCCTTGGAGGAGCAAAAGAAGGAGGAGGAGAAGGAGAAGAGGGGCTCTGAGGCTTTGGACTCAGCCAGTGATGGGGGGACTGAAACACATCTGCGCACCGAACAGCCCAAGCCATTTCCATGGTGAATTAACAGCCGTATAATGCATCTGATAATATCAATCTGAAGGATAAGACATTGAAAAGAGAAAAGGGATGGGGGCAAGCTGAATGTTAAAACCTCAGGCTGTTTCAACAAGGGTTTCCATCAAGCAGAAGCAAGATGGAGATTTTAATTAAACTGAAGATACAGCTCAAAGTTTTCATGGAAACTATTTACACCTGAGTGGACAAAATACATTGCTTGACATGATGCATGATCTACAAGGGTGGCTGTGATCGTTAAAATCAGTCAAGTGTCCAGATGTAGCTGTAACTATAGAGTGGGAAGAAGGCATCAGCTGCTAGATTAGATTGCCCTTGGCCTCAGGGTTACAAAGCAAAGCCAGCAAATGTTGAACCACGCTGGGCTGGCTCCTTAAAGACCCTGTCTACTTTGTCTGATTCAGTGAGAGAGACGGAGAGAGAGAGAATTAGTTGTATACGCAGTGAGGGTCTTGTGGGGGAAACCCTGGCAGACTGGTGTTACTCTGTCAGGCCTGGCCAAAAGAGCAGCACTTCACTCTCCACACCACACCATCTGCTCCAAGTGAAGGGGATACAATGGATCCTCAGACAGAGAGAGGGAGAGAGAGAGACAGAGAAAAAGGGAGCTCTTTTTCAGTAGGGCAAGGTGGGATTTGTTTGCTATGAAAGCTGTGCACTTACATTTAGATTAATTTGTTTTTGCTTTTTCATTTAGGATTAGCATCCTCTTATCAATGAAATTAAAAATTATTTTAAAACAAATACATTGAGGTTTTACCTCTCCAGTCATAAACATAATATCACCTCCCTTCAGACAACAATTAAGAAGCTTCATATCTCCTGATGAGGCATTTTCATCTCCAATTCACTCACAGCTTGCAAATGTAATTGTGATTGGACTTAGGGGTGGCGTGTAAGGCTATTATTTTGTCATGATGGTGCACTCGTACCAGCTGGCCTACTGTTCGGCTGCCACATCTGACAAGACATCATCATTCTCACAACACTTCCCCAAAGCCCAAAGTCATAAGAGGGAAATAGCTGCTCCACTTCCTAATTCCAGGTGTAAGGACAAGAAAATTTGGAGTCGGACTGAGAACAAATGAGGAAAATGATAGCAGCCATCTGCTCCACAACACTGCAGAGAGCCGATGAACTTGAACACACCTCGCAAAATGTCTGACAAGCTGCCTCTGACTTCTGAGGCTCAGAAAAAAAGACAGCAAGAGAAATATGAAAAAAATTCCGCCTGATAAGTAGAACTAGCTATACACACAAAGATTGAGTACAAATGTATGAACTGATTCATAATGAAATCCTCATTACTATAAACCATACCTGTAAATGCCAAACTGTTTCTAAACCTGTGGAATAACTGCAAATCAAAAATATAAGTTGAAAATAAAAGATAAACAACACATGTGTTGCTCAGACTATTCTTTCCATTTAGGAGCGTACATCTATAAATGCTACAATGAAAGCCACAGCATCTGGCATATGTGGTTATTGTTTGATTGTTTTCTACTTTCTCTCTCAGTCTCTGTATGTCTCTCTCTCCCTTTTCTCTTTTCATCCCTCCATCGGGAGCCAGTAGAAGCAAAGGATTATGGATCTCTGGAAAGCGTTCACCCTTGGGTCAGAAGACAAGACAAGGCGAGGTAATGAAAGATAAACAGCTCGCTGCAAACACCTGTTAACGTCCGCTTCAAAGAAAAGACAGGGAGGAGGGGGGTTTGCAGGGAGGGAAAACAAAAAAAGAAGTATTTGGCTGCCAAGCAACAGCCGAAGGGCCCCCCGGGCTGTTGACAGATCTTTATGAAATGAAAAAAAGAGAAAAGAAACGACAATGATTGTGGGCTTTTTACAACAGCGATGGATGATAAGAGGAACACAAGAGAAAACACAAGCAATCATAAATATACATCTTTGCTGAGTCCTCAGGCGAACCTTTTGTGACATGCACGCACACAAAAAAGACACACACATGAAAAACACAAGGCACTCAGGTACATTGAACAGCAAAAATGAGGGATCCAAACTGATAAATATACATATCCACCTAACTTATAAAGCCACAACATGTAAAAAAAACTGCAGGATTAATTTCTTAAGCATGTAATGAATGCTAATATCTTCAAAACAAATCTTTGTACGGACAGTTAGATTGACATAAATCAAACTTTCATATGGGTTACTTAAAAACTTATGATACTTTGAGACTGGGAAGGTAAAGAGGAAACAGAAACAGAGATAGGACTGACTGTATCTGTTTAAGCTATTAGTTCTGAGTCTCCAGGGGATTCAATTTGAACCTCCCAGTGGGCATAGCCTCTTTATCCACAGGGAATGATTGGGGCACATTGGGGTTAAACTATAAGGGAGGCTATACAACACTATTGTGAGTCAAGTTTCGGGATACTATCTCCCTTCTTATTCTTTCAGGACATTTTTATAAAAGGAATTGGGGCAGTAAATGTCGCGGGCACCTAATCTTCCTGAGTAAGTGATATGTGACAAGAAAGCTTTTAAGGCACTTAGGAATCGAAGATGGAAGAAAAGGCTGTATGGTGCTGTGAGAAGGAAGGGGTATGGGTATAAAAATAAATACAACAAATCCAGTACAATGGAGAAGAGAACAGCAGTGGGAGGAAAAGTGATTCATCAACAATTTCTCAGTTTCTTATGCTAGTTTCAAACAGGTTCAAAAAGATTTGATTTTTAACTCTTTGTGGTTAAGATGGCATGTTTCACACCTTTTTCTACTGGAAAAAAACACCTGAAATCTGATTTTCTTTTCTGACTTACAGAGGCATGACTAAATCTGAACTGTCGGCACATAAGGTAAAAACATTGGGGTCTTACACATTCATTTATTACTGTTTTTCAGCCACCTCATAACACTCACACACCTCAGAGATTTATTTTAAAGGATACGTTGCTGCCTGAGTAGGGGGAGATGTCAGCCATGTCCTGGAGATCACTGCACTCTGACTTGATGAGCGACAGGGAGAGACCCTCTGCTGTGCTGCCAGGATGCACTGGTGAACAAGAGCGATGGTGGTGCCCCAGGTGGTGACCTGTCATCTTGGTCCTCAGGCTGGTGGTCTCCCGGGACAGGTCCATGGAGTCTGGTGAGGAACGGTCCTTGCCTGTGTAGGGACCTGTGGGGGCACCCAGGGGATTCTGGAAAGGGTAGCCCATGAGAGGCAATGGAAAGGGATGTCTGAAGGATGGAGGGCTGAAGCCCATAGAGGCAGAGAGTGAAGAGGGGTGAAGAGCAGGATGGTGGTGACCTCCATGGGCACCCACAGCTGAGGACTGGTGGTGGTGCTCACCAGGTGTCTTCCTCACGACTAAGGGCAGCGCCTCGGTTTGGTCATTGGTGGCACCTGGCATCCCTGGCATGCTGGCAAAGGAATCTAGTGGATTGGGAATGATGACATCACCGAAGCACTGCAACCTCTGGTTGGCAGTGTGGAAGTTGGGGTTGTCTCCATTGACAGTGGTGGGAAATCTTTCAGGTGGTAAGGAAAGTGGGGGGAAGGCCTGCTGGGGTGTAGGGCGTGGAGGCTTGGCAAACACCTTCACCACTGTGTCCACAACCTGGGTCATGGCTGAATTGAGTTCCTGTTTCAGTGTTTCTGCCAGCTGTTTACCTTCAGCATGCATTGAGGAGCCTGGACCCCCTTGTCCTTTGCTGCGGCTGATCCCTTCTTTTCTTGACTTGTCTCCATCAGCCAGCAGGGCCTGCTCCTGAAGCAATGCCCGTGCCCTGTCCAAGAAATGTCCTGGGTCCAGATCAGACATCTCATTGTCAGAGCGCAAGTCATCTCCACCCCGGTCATCACCACCCGTGTCAGATCGAGCCGGGCTGTCCTCAGACATGTTTCCTATGTCATTGTGAAGTTCATTGTGGAGGTCATTGTGCTCAGAGTCATCAGTGGAGTCGTAAATTTGAAAGAACTTCTCCTGCAGCTGGCGCAGCTGTTTCTGCATGTCCTCCAGCTGCAGCTTCAGTTGCCGTCGCTCCTCCTGCTTCTGTTCTTTCCTCTGGCACACCAGCTGGGTGAAGCTCTGCTGTTGCTGCTGAGGCAGACGCTGCTTACGCTTGTTCTCTCGGCTGCTGCTGCTGCTGCACACCTCACCTCCCCGTGGGCTGCTGGGGCCTTGCTGCTGAGACTGAGGAGGTGGGCAGTCTAACTCCATTTCCCGTTCCCCATCCATCTCATGGTCACGCTCATGACGGGAAGCAGCAGGCACCACCACACTGGGTGAGTGGCTCATACCACGTATAATGTTCTCTACACGGGCTCGCTTGGCACGCAGGTGTTCGTCATTGAGACGTTCGATGTCAAAGGTGGCCAAGCCAGGTGGACGGCCAAATGGTGACATGCACTCTTGAGGAGTGCTGTCCTGGGAGGAGTTGCTGCAAGCATCCTCTTGGGGAACATCTGAACTTGCATTGGAGAGTCCTGATCCGGGGAAGCCTGATTCTCTATCACCCCTGTCCCCTCTTTCTCCCCTCTCAGGTCCTCCTCCATTTTTAGCCATATTATTCTTGAGAAGCTGAGAGATAATGGTAGTGCCAGGAAAGGGCATCATGGCGTCCTCGTATGAGTTGGCCCTCTTCAGTAGCTTTCGGAGTACATTGGATTTGGATTCACTGTCACTGGCTGATACAACGCCAGGCCCACCATGTGGCTGCACTACAGAGCACTCCATGGAGTCGGTGTCTGATCCGTGGTGAGAGTGGGAGCTCAGAGAGTTCATGGCACTGAAAATGGCTGCTTTGGCGCGGGCAATGTTATCAGTGGCTGCTGCTGTGGTTGCTGCTGTGGAGGAGGCTGTGCTGCCCACGGTCCTCTTAACACCAATGTCCACACGTCTTCGCTTGGTCTGTCTGTTCAGGAGGGAGTCGCTGTCATGGTCCGGCATCACGGGCTGCTGCTATTGGGCCATATCCCACAAACCCAGTCCTCTAGGATCAAAGCCTCTGTGTACCTGAAAAATGGAATAAAATGAATCAGATCTAATTCACTGAGTCACTCAGGCAACAGCGAAAACATTTCAAAATTAAATCTACACTAAACAGAAAAGCTTAAATGTTTTTATACTGAAACAATCAACCTCTAGAGAATTGCTTTTGCTCACATTATAAATATAAATTGAAATGTTATGTCTCAAGCAAGCAGTCACTTCCTTTTAATATGCTTCTACAAAGATAGGGACATCCATGATTACATTTAGGCAATAGGGACAAATGACAGAGGAGTAAAGGGAACAGGCAAGATGGGGTCAGAATTAGGCCTTGGCTCGACATTCCAGGGCAAAGTCCTACATTTTATCCTGTCCCTCGATACACGGCGCACGACACTGAACCAGTTCCCACGGAACACAAAGCTGCATAAAATTATGATAATTACTTAAGTACTTGTCCTCATTTCCATGTTTATGTGCTTTAAGCCAACACAGGAGCTATTAGCTCATAAAATAAAAAGAAACAGGGTTAAGATTATCTTTAAAAATGGTGTAATGCGATGGCGATGCGCATGTTGTACGCTGTTTACTAAGTTATATTCACTAAATGACCTATCATTTTGCCATTTCAACAAATACTCAGCTATTAGTTTACACATTTTGTAATTTTTATATGCAAGACCTGTGTTCACATTAATCAATATGGCCATCATATCTTAAGCAATGGGACGAGTGACACATAAAAGAAACACAAAATAGGCCTATTGATTTTGGTGCCAGCATGAGCTCACTTCTGCGTTTTTTGTTTGTCTTTTCATCTGGCAAGGGCAGTTAATTCTGCTCAAATGAATAGGTCACAAAGGTCAACTCTGGCAAGGAGCAACTTAAAGCGCTCTTACAAAAACCCTAATGCCCCTCTGAAAGCAAAACGTTTTGTTAGTACAGATCAGCATCAATAACGCTATGTAAGCAGCGGTGGCAGTGTCACAGTCAGAGCCATATCAGATGTTTGCTATCTCAAGTGAAGTAATATTTTCAAAAAACAATTTTATCTGAATGTCTTTCTTTAAAAATGTTAACATTTATAAAGCGATTGTATAAATAAATTAAACAATGTTTTATTAAAAGCATCAAAGTGGCTGCAACAAGTTACATATTTCTTTTTACACCTTTCAGAAGCATCAGTCTTTATTCAACTCGCAGGGGTTCAGTGAAAAATAATATAACAAATATGAAGCAAAACTTTACCTAAATTTTACAGATTATAAATATTTTCAAATTTTTTAATGACGCTTAGGTAGATCTACAAAGTAACAATACAAATTTTGGATTTGAATATAAAAATGCCCCATGACTGCCACATGATCAGAAGTATGTTTAATTTTGATTTGATGATATTCTAACATAAATGTCATAAACATGTATTTTATATGCTCAGTTTGAATCAACACGAAATTTAAATTTAATTCTGAGATTTAACAACATTTTCTTTATACTGATAATTTTCTTCTAAATAAAAGAAATTCTACCATCTTCGCATTACTACTTCATGTGAAAAGATGGTGGCCTCTCAGACACATTCACACTGAACCCACACACACACACACACACAGACACACACACACACACACACACACACACACACACACACACACACACACACACACA
>JAUYWH010000016.1:9778021-9822834 GCA_034779795.1 Ctenopoma multispine | reverse complement strand
CACACACACACACACACACACACACACACACACACACACACACACACACACACACACACACACACACACACATTTTCAGACACCCAGTCGTAGTATTTGACCCTCCCTGTCTGCTAAGCAAACACATACACATCTAAGTCTCTTTTGAATTTAAATCCAATCCAAATTTCATACATTTTTTTCTACCATGTTTGTGTGTGTGTGTGTGTGTGTGTGTGTGAGAAGGGGAGAGTAGTGCCTTTGAACTATACAGTATAGCTGCTCCCCAAGGGGTGTAAACTGACACTAAAATTGTCCATTAACTCACTATCAAATCTATTCTTCTCTGTTGTGTCACACTTCCATGAGCCATTTGTGGCTTTAGCACGTTATCTATCCAGCCTCTTTAATGTTGTTCACAGTGTGCAGTAATAGGATGCCGCCCTAAAGCCAAAAGACTTACTGTGTGAGTTCAGGTTTGGTAAGAATATTATTCCATTTACAACATTACATTATGTTTAAGTCAGATATACGCACAAAAGTTCTTAAAAATCATCAAGCTACAGTTTTATTATGAGAAAAAACCCCAGATCAGATTCGATTTGAATTTGGAGATTAGGGTCAACGGATCATATCGTTGCTCCTGTGTTTGAGAGGTAACGGTGTGCTGGTCTGTGAATAAGACCTCTGATGATGGCTGTATTTTTATTGTGAGGACCCAGGTGCTGCCAGTGTCACACATGGACACTCATGGCACTGTTGTCCTGGCACACATAAAACCAGCCAGAGAAGGGCCAAGACGTGGCGTGTGTAGCTGAAAGAGAGTGTGAGAGATGGTGTGTAGAGGTGCATGGCTAAAACAAGTCCTGGTGGTATGTGTTAACCTGAGAATACAGATGAGTATAATCATGCTAATGCATTTATTTATGTATATCTAATCTTTGTTCTATTTTCTTGTAGGCCTTTTCCTGTATATAGGAAATGTTTGATGCAGAAATTATTACTACAGCAGAACCTCTATTTTACTACTCACTACTCATAAATACAAATACCAATTTGCATTGAATTTACATTAAATGCATGTGCATGCACATACTGTATGTGTTTGTTTGTATCTATGTGTGCATGCAGGCATGTTGGTGTATGTGTGTTTGTGTGTGTGTGTGTGTGTGTGTGTGCGCACCAGCTGTCTGATCAGTAATCAGTTAGCAGTGGGCTAATGCAGCCTCCTTAACCCAGGGGCCTCATAAGACCGCTTCTGGCCCAGCCCCTCTCTCTGCCAGGGACAAATCCATTACCCAAAACAAGGACATCAAATGTCAACAAACACACATACACAGTCACACACACCCAGATTGTATACACTCGCTCCAAAGCGTATTTGATTGATGTCATGAAAGGAAAGTGTCTCTATGAAATGCTACAATTACTGTAGCATGGGAAGGAAACACAGTGGCAATAATTACTGACACGCCTTTGTGATTAGTTTCTAGTTTAACGCCAGTTGTTAGAGAAAAGCTGTTACCTATTCTTACAATGTGGGTGATTGACTGGTACGTTTTCTGTGGCATTTTCAAGCTTGCCAAAATTCCCCTGTTAAAAATGAACTTGTAATTTTAACTTTTGAGGAATAAAAATTGGGAGCGAATAAAAAAAAAATCTTCTGAGTGGATTTTCAAACAAGGGAAGCAGCCTTTAAAGGAAAAGAAAACCTCTCCAAAGGCATCCTGGGCATTTTGTCAAGTGACCAAACTGCTGTTCTACAAAGGCTAACATAAATAGCAAATAAACTGCACTGAAAACAGACCTCAGAAGTGGCACAAAGACTGCGACAGCTCTCCAGGGGCCTGATAGTAAGCAGCAACGTTTACATATCAGTGTCCCTTGTAGCATGTACAGTGATCTGGCAGGTTGGAGAGCTTTGATGCTCTGTCACCCAGCAGGTCGAGTGTATCGATCCCCAGGGCGGTGATGCTTTCTGCACTGGCCTGCCTCGGTGACAGGGCCCCCTCTTGGAAACCTCCCCGGTGCCCGTACCCAGCAGATGGCCTCAAAGAGGGACCAGAGACACAGGGCCAACATCCAGCTCTCAAACAGAGGAGCAGAGGAGCAAATGGCCTGTTAATATTTCATACAAACACTCTCACTCATCTCTGAGCTAGGAAACGGATAGGACTGTGAGCACAGCATGAGTGTGTGTGTTTAAAGGGGCAAGTGTGTCTGTCAGGGAGAAATCAAAGACATTTTGATGAAATATGAATAGTTCTTCCACTCTGAGGTGCCTCACATAGTTCTTCTGCATAGTAATGAGTAATCACACAGTTATTTGTCAAAGGTGAGAACAGATAAGGAAGAAATGAAAAAAAAGATGGGCACAATGACTAAAAACTGTATTTCAGCAAGAGTAACAAACCCCCTCTCTCCTCAGCAAAACACATATGCACACAGACACACACTACCTCCCCAATTACTCTCAGCACCAGATCCTTCTTTAAGCCTCTGCCGTATCTTGTGAGCATAACCTGCTCGCTAATAGCCCATAACCTCTGTACAGATCAGTGGAGGTTATGCTATTTGCTGGTTGGTAATTGCCCTCTTCATCAGTACTCTGTCTGCGCAGGCAGCAACGCAGCCAGCCCCGGGGTCCTCCTGATGTCATTAATGTGTGATTAGGGCCGGTGGGGAGCAGCAGTTAGGAGGTTAAAAAGCCCCTGACAGCCCTCATCATCGGCGAGGAAACCCGGAGACTGATGCAGGGGCCACGCAGATGGGCAAGAGCGAGCGGCTGCCAAAGCCCTAACTTGTTATTCCTCCTCACCTCCAAAAATCAAGCCACACTAATAAATGGCACTGACGTGGGCATGCACGTGTACGGCTGCACATACATCAAAAAACAGAGGCTGCACGGTATATACAGTAAGTGCTTCATCATGAAAACGTCTTGAAATGTTCTTGACTGAGGAAGAAATTATGTTTTAGTGAAAACTATTATGAGAAAGACCGGGACAGCTGCCAAAGTGTTCATTAGAGTTTAATACACATTAATGAGCAAAGTTTTGCCATTCTTTTAAACGTGACACTGATTGGACTTGAAATGATGAGCTGGTCTTGGGAATAGATAGCTGACAAGTTAAACCTTACATAAGCAATTGAAACTGTAACCAAAAGTGTTTGCCTAAGTGCTCAATCATGTCAGGGCTTTAGGATTCCTTTAAGTTGTCATCTTTAATGCATGAGACAATTTCAAGCCCCGACTGCGCAACAAAGTCATTAGACTGGGAGGAAAGATGAAATATAAATCAAGCGTCCCTCTCTGCCCCCTCCCTAGTGAACAGGTGGCTGAGTTGAATGAGAGGGTGCGCTAACTTGGCTGTCACCGTGTTTTCCAACAGAACCGCTGCCTTCTAAAGCCAAACCACAGTGAATTATACATCTATGGCAGTAATTCTCTCAGAGGAGAGGCAGAAAGAGAAAGTGAGAAGGGGGGCTAAGAGAGTTAGAGAGATTAATGGCTGAAACGGTTGTTTTTGACGCAGCGATCCTTGGCTCTGCATCCCGCCCGCCGCTTATTGGCTTTTCAGAGCACATTTATTTATTTCGTTAACAAGAGAGAGCGGCCACGTTGCTGTCACTTTTTTGGCTCGCTCACTGCCACAGCAGACTTGTCATCTCCTACACCGTGGCGTGCGCCTTTGAACCCTGCCCACAGACTACAGAGTGGGAATATTAATAGTGCAACAAACAAGACTTTAAAAATAGTAGGGTTCTGTCAGAGGCCGAGTGTCACTGGCACTTTTTGTCTAATAAAATGACCTGTAGGAGAAAAAAAGCGTTTCATGTTTTGTGACAGGTTTTCAAGGACTTCAGAAGTTAGAAATCAAAAGTCATTATCTCATATAAACATCTAAACAAACCTTTTATCACCAAAGTATGAAACAGTTCTGATCCAGTTTTAGTTAGTTCAAAACAAAGTCAACATTTTCTCTTTTTATTTTAACTCTGGACAATCATTTCTTTTGCGCCTGAGTCAAATATTAGGTAAGTGGCACCGGAAGGGTTTTGATTTGGTTTCCAAAACCTCTGGGAGTTCCACTTTCAGAAGTTTAAACCAACTTCAGACAGACAAATTTGATGTGGAATCAAACAATCCTCTCATTTACCTCAAGAATTCCTCCTGCTTAAATAAAGGAAGCGAGCAAATAGTTCAGGTGAGTACGGTCTGATGTGAATAATCAATCCATAGACTAATCTGTATCCAGCCTCTCAAGGGAGTCCACACAAAGGGCCGTCACCTGCATTGCCAATAAACGTATTCAAGTCAGTTTCAACACAGTACAGCATGTTCCAACATAATCTGTCCGGGAGGTCGTGACCTCCACATCCCCGGCTTGTGGAATAAAGAGGACCTCAGGCCGGGATGACAGGAGAAGTCTTCCAAGGAGTTCATGTTACCACATGTCATAATAACAAGAAGCTACTGTTCCCCCGCCAGGCTCCTTCCCCCTTTGTCTTGGAGGGGCTCTGGACAGGGGCAGACAGGACGCGCTGGCAGAGCTGAAACTAAATATTATCATTGGGGGGAATCTTGTTTCATGTTACTGAGCGGCTAGGCCAGCTTGCTGGGTGCACTGTCACTTCACCTGACAGGAACTGTTCACTTTCAAACTCACTCAGAGACAAGTTTCTAACCACAACCACCTGTTCAAATAAATCTATACTTTCCAGCTGCCTTGTTTGATCAATTGTATTTATACGGTCTACTCACCTGATGATGTTGTACATGCACACACAAGCGCTGACCGCTTAACTCCCCCCCCCCACACACACAACACTCACCTTCCAATGGCGATTGAGAGGTCAATATCTCACTTTACCACCAGCTACACTTTCCTCTGTCACTCACAGCTCCCACTCCATTCAAACAGCAGGTTAGCCCAACAAAGGAGACCGCAGGGGAGCTGCCCAAGTCTTCCGCTTACACACACACACGCACGCATGCTCACACGCACACAAACACACAAATAACACAGACAGTGAGAGCTGCAGCACTGCTCTGAGCTTGACGGGTGCTTTGTACTCATCCGTCAGCCGGTCCCTGGGTCCTGAAGATACCTTCAGTCAGCGAGAGCGGCTCCCTGAAAGGAGGGATTCACACACATCTGAAATATTGATGTCAGGAGGGCACCTGCAGTACACTGACCTTTTGACCTCTCCTTTACATTCTTAGAGGAGGAGAGGAGGTGACAGCAAGGCAGGGAGGAGGAGAGTGGAAGTGACAGGTGTGGCCAGGTGGAAAATCTGCTTTCATTTGAGGAAACTTATTTTGTCAGCAATGTAAAGATGTACAGATACACTGAATAATTTCAGTGCATATTACAGTCACTGTTCAGGAATTCAGCCTGGTGAAAAGTTTATACATGAATTTTTAAAAATGATTATCTTCATTTAGGAGAAAAATCTAAAAAAACACCCACTGGAGGACAGATAGCACAGCGTTAGCCTCTGACTCTGGGACACAGAAATGAAGCGATGAGAGGGAAAGATGGAGAGGGAGGGAGCGGGGAATGGGTCGGAAGTTTGACATTCCTGTGGGCGATGTGTGTCTCGTCAGTGAACGCGTTTGGATTCTTTTAACGGGAGTCGATACCCCCTTCCGCTTCCCAAGCACTCACTGTGAGCTGAGCTGGGGTAATGCCATTGAACAGGGACAATGGGGCCTCTTAAAAGGCAGCTTTTAACTGGGCGTGTGCATGTGGATATCAATACAGCCGATAGTTTTCCATGTAAGAAGATCAAACGCAGAGACAGTGGGTGAATTCTCAGTGAAGAAGCATACAGATAAATAAATGGTATGACTAGAGGGAGTTTAGGGAGGAAAGTGTTTCTGTTTTGCTGTTGTACAGGATACAAGCGTTCACATCACCCATCAGCACCTTTTTTCCCATTTTTCTCTCTGTCCCCCTTTTTCTTTTTTTGCTCAGACACACATGCTCCAGCGTAAGCTCTTCAAGTTTAAAGCATGCGTTTCAAAGGCGCTTGGGTGCCTGTATCACTGCTTTAGACAAAAGGGCCAGCTCTTAGGAGATAGAAGGAACATCTGAGGCAGAGAGCGAGGGGGAGACAGGAGCAGAGAGAATGAAAGGGAAAGAATGAGAAGGGAGAGCAGGGCTAGAGAGACAGAGGGTGAGAGGGGGAGACAGAGAAGGAGAGAATGAGGGAGACAAGGGAAGAAGAGAAGGAGGGGGCACGATTGCACGCTTTCAACTGCCTTTTGTGGGCCTCTCTGCAGATGTCACCAGCTGTTCCCCTGCACGGAGGGTTCCAGAGCGTGGAACATCGCCTCCGGCCCTCGTCCTCGGCCACCTTTCAAGTGTCAATCAGACAGGATGGGTTGGGGGGTTGGTGACTGAGGGGTGGAGGACCAGTTGAGGGAGGCAGGAGAAAGGGGGGACTTCGGTGGAACGAAGGCAAAGGGGGCCAACAGACTGGGCTTCGGTCACTGTCCTGAGAACAGTGCCAGTGATTCGCCATTGATTTAGCCCCCCCATCCCCTACCCGCTCAATAACAGAGAGAGGATGGAGCCAGCCGTGTGCGACGTGCGGACAAAAGAGGCCCGTGGGCAAGGTTAGGTGGAGATCACAAGGCTGCTAGGCTACTGCTTCCACAGCACTACTGTTAGCCACAGTGTTAGTGATTAGTGATAGCGGATGCCCCCAACTCAACCCCTCCTCCCCACCAGCACTCCTTGGTTCAACACGCGCAAAACCGTGAGGGTGACCTACGATTAGATGTGTGTGATGCAGCGGGGAGGAGGGGGGCACGGCGGTGGGAGCAAGAAAAGTTGTCATTGCGAGTGAACAGGCAAACATAAAAGAGGCCGACATATGGTGTGATTGACACTGAGACAAACAGCGTCTAACGAGGAGGAGAAGGTGTGCTTAACACCGCTTAACCTTGGAGCGTCTGGGTGGCTGACATAACTCCAAGACACATTTATTGACGACATCAATATCTACTGTATGCGGCTGTGTGTATAACCTTCTGATCCAGCCGGGAATGATGGCACTTAAACCTGCAGTACAGAACCATTTAATCACTGTGACAGGGTCAATCGTAGAAACCCACAGACAGGAACCCAAACAATTCTTCCACCGTTTACATTGGCAGACAAGTCTGCGTCGAAAAAATGGTGCCTCTGTCACACTGATGTGATTCAATTCAAAGCCTGAAAAAACACTCTCATTCCTTCATTTTATTGACAGCCTGAAGTGATGCGGACTCTCAATGCATCTTATCAGGCAGTGTAAGTAGCTCTATTATACACACTATTGCTGCTGCCCTGCTGATAACCTCTGTGCCGAGGCTGTAAAACAAAGGCCTTTGAAGAAGAGGGGAACTAGTGGATTTCATGTGATTTATGTCTTCTAAAAACAAGATGGCTGAGCAGAGGTCCCAGACCATGGCTGACCTTAATGCTTCCTGTCCCCTCTTCATGTACACTCCTACTCTTCATGTGTGTGCTGCTCTGCGTGAATAGCTTAAACATAAAGCGTTAGACATCATTAACATTTGTTTTAAAGAGTAAACTTGAAAAGGTGCAGCTGTACTGTGCATAGTCGTCGCATAGTAAGACAACAAATCCTAACATCTGTTGCATTGTTTGTATTGACAGACTCCAGACTGACTGTCTCACCCAGCTGTGGTGTGAATGAGAGGAAGGTGTTTATATATAGAAAACAGTTTATATTTAGCTCTGTACTTTTCATTTTATGTAATATCATCATACAAACAGTATGTTTGTTGAGTACTAAAACATCTTTTGAGACATGTGAATGGATTACATCATTCCTTTTTACAGCAGATTTACTGCAGATTTTTTCACCACTTTTTGATGAGGGCAACATATTAATGCGACATACTTTATTGATCCCTTTTACCGATGCCTGTCTTCGATAAATAATCATTTTTATCAGTCAAACCAGTCATCTCATGGTTTAGACTCATTATAAAGTGATCAAAAAGATGTTTCCTGACTTGTGAACAAGAGATGACCCCTTTTCATACTCTCATCACAAAACAAAAGGAGGCCAAATCACTCCTGCCTGTCAGACATGTAACGAAACACAACTTCAGTCAAGGGGGCAACTTTTTTTCCATGGGGTAATATCCTTGGGCATTAATCACCCCAGTCATAAATCAAAAGAGCATGACCACCCCTCCACTTCAATACCCCGCTGCAGCCCTCCTTCACTTCCCATTTTCCCCCACCTCCCCAGCCGTGCATATCCTCTGCAGCCTACACAGTTAGAAAAAGTTGAAAAATCATAAATCAAAAGAACGACCTCAGCCATCCTGCCACACGCCATCGCCCGTTCCCCCTTCTCCCTGTCCCCCTCCTGCCACACCATCACCCTCTCATCCTCCTCGACCTTCTATCCATCAGAGTTCATCAAACGCGTCAGAAATCAAGAGTGGCTTCCTCAATATTTCCTCATCATCCACTGTCCATCTCCCTGGTTTGTAATCACCACTGACCGAATCCTACACCCACCTCCAGTCTGAGGTCAGGGGGTCACTGTGAGGTCTTGTGGCTGACTGGCTGAATGTGTCTTTGTCTCACCCGGTCTGAAGCTCTGCTAACTTTGGGAGCCTGCTTGCAGAGGTGGCCCCGTGGTCACTGAATCCCGTGTTTTTCTGATCCCCTCCTGCAGAAGCGAAAAATAGCAGGAAACGTATATCTGTCATTGTCCATTCAGGAGATCACCTGTAAGGAAACGAAGCGGCCAGCAAGTGCTGACACAATCATCCCTGCGCCTAGCAACACATCCTGGTTCCGGCCCAGACGCGAGGGACCGTACAGTACGTCTGAGCTGCTCTGCTTCCTGCCCCACAAGGCACATGGAGGGGGTGGGGATGGACAGCAGGTTATCACAGGCTGAAGGGGGAATTCTGAGAACATAAATAAAGACTTTTGTGTTCTGGGCTTAGATTTAAAATGAACTCTGATGCGTTAAAAGAGATAACATCAAAATGTTCTGCAAAAGCAAAACAAGCAGCCAAACAAGAAATGCAGTCTAGATGACAGAACATTACATAACTTACATATTCTATATTTTAACAACAAGTGTAATTTTTTACGTTAGCCACAATTTAAACTATTTGTTTTAAATAGAAAATGACTTTATAAGACACTCGTCACACCTGCCATTCTGTGATTGTTATTTTATGACAGCTCAATAACTGCACCAAACAGTGCTGCTGATTTACCTCCATCAGTCACGCATGTTTTGAATCGACTGGTGGTTTTTCTTAACCCTGACTCAGCGAACAGCCACTGTTTGATCTTTTCTGCTGTTGCGATGTCGTGTTCCTCCCATTACAAAGAGTACCAGGAAATGGTGTCCCCTGGAGAGCCGAGAAAGAGACGACCCTGTTTATCCTGAGCAGAACCCATTCACGTGATTACAACCCAGCCCTGCACCTGGCCCCAGTGACATGCCAAGTACACACATGCCCACACACACACACACACACACACACACACACACACACACACACAGAGTGTCTGCCACCACATAAGGAGACTTGTGAGAAAGAATAAACAACTTAACTTAACTACAAAATCAACAGGACAAAATCAAATGTTTATAGTGTTGTAAGTGCACACAGTTTTTGAGTTTGTATTCAGTGCACAGAAGGTCAGATGTACAAAATAATATGGATAGACTTGAGTAATTAATAGACTTGAGTAATTAATAACCATTTACTTCATGGAATCTGTAATTTCTCTATAAATATGTGTACGTAAGTTCTGAAATTGAAGACCTGCAAGATTTTGTTGATGCTAAAAGAAGAAATATTAGTTAAATCCACACGTAGCTGACGTTCAAACTTTTTAACTTTTAACTGTGAATGCTATTTTTCTTCTCCCCTTGGTCTGTTTTTCTGAGAAAATTCAAAACACATTTGCTACATTTTAATTTATTATTTTAATCTGATGTCCTTTCAGTTTTATTTAATGCCTGATAGACTATGTGTTTTTAATCTACAAACTGTGAGTTAACTACCATAAAGGCAGGTTTGTGCCTGAAACAAACTAGTTTGTTCTCCATCCATGCGTTCAAGGGCAAAAACTGTTCAAACATATACAGTGATAGGAAACTGGACTGTATTTTGAGAAGTTTTGGCTTTTGGCTTTGGACATAAATTAAACTAAACTGATGGCAAAGTAGGATCAGAAGTTAGAAGTTGCACAATCTCCTCAGGTGAAGGAGTAAAAGATTATGACATTAAAAAGACAAGTCAACATTGGAATATGTTGACTTGCTTATTAACCTATGTGGGAATCATAATCTGGCACACACACACACACACACACACAGTGATGCACCAGGCCATGCTTTCTAAGAATTTTAATAGGAAGACTCAGTATTAATGTGCCTTGCCAGAGATGAACTTTATTCAGAAACCAGCCATAGGCCCACAGGAGTTTTTATTTGTATATGCTCTCACCCAGGAAACATTACACTCTTACTAAAAATACACTTCTTGAAACCACCAAAAATGTTGAATCAGGGCCACAGAATCCAATTTGGCAGCAGGGGTTTGTATTGTGTGGCTGGTGCAAAAAAAAAACCCCAGAAGTGCTCTGACATCTCGTCTTTGTGCTTGTGAGGAGTCACATTGCAAACGGGTGGAATCAAAGACTCGTTGAAAACTTTGAACAGTCTTTTTAGTCTTCTTCTAAGCTGAAAGAGCTTTGAGAAGGGTGTAGCCTCACATCTTTCGTGCTCTTTCTTCGTCTACCTATCCTTTTCAATGTGGCATTCAAGTTCAATTACTCCGTCTCCAATTGTGTTTTCTATAGCATCTCAAACGCCTTTCTTGTTTGTTTTTTTCAAACCACTTAATCACACCTTTGAATTTAGGCAAAACTTGGGAGAAAAAAAAATAGATTTGGAAAGTTTCTCTTTTTTCCTCTCTCATGCACACAATTACAAATGCCTCTTCTTTTTTGTCTCCCTCTTTCTGGTGTGCTGGCTGCCAGCTCTGGAGAAGCTCTATTGTTTCTAGGACCAGCACCTGTCACCACAGTGTTAAAATGCAGAGGAGAGGGGCCGTATGGAGTAGGACGCCCTCAGCAGGCCACTGGATATGTGTGTAAATGCTTCAGTTTGCACACTAACTCTCATAAACACACACAAACACACACACACACACTCACAAGTCATTCTTTGTTAAATTGGGGAGAGATGTCGTGGAGGTCACTGAAGCTGTGTGTGTGTGTGTCTGTGTTGCGTGTTGTGTATGTGATTAATCCACTGAGCAAAGACAGTTTGAGTTGTTAAACAGCTGAGTGTCAAAGGGCTTTTATCATGGCGAGTGGCGCCTGGCCCTGGACTGACGCACACACATCTCTCACACATTCACACACGTACAACACAAATGCATTGAGTCAGACCGCATCATGCACGTACACTCTGCACACGCACCACACAGGCATGTAAGTAGATGGCAGGGATATCATTATCATATAAAAACTGTTAAGAACACTCAGAAGGAAGGACGCACACACACTTCCAGGTCCAGCTTGCCTGTTCATACGCAGTGGTAGACTCAGCTGTTGCTACTTCTCACTTTGAGAGTACATGACAAGAGCATGTGATGAGGACATACAACAGCAGTGCAAGTGTTTCCCAGTCCCAGCCAACTCTTGTCTTTTCGTTTCTGTCTTGGACATCCACTGGATTTTGAAAGCACTTTAACAAATTATCAACAACACTAATGGCATTTTGAAAAAGTGTGTTGTAATTTAATTAACTGAAAATCGTCTTACATAATAAAAAAAAAACATATTGTAGTGTCCTGTTAAGTAAAAAAGATTAAGATACACTTTGTCTTTCAGTATACTTTATGTAACTGGATCAGCTTCTTGTCAAATCCCATGATGCAGTCCCATGTGACTTCATTTTCATGATATGTTGAGACTTTTTTTTTGTTTAACTGGTCACGTTGCTTCACTTCTAACTGACTTTTGCTATTTCTGACTGTTTTCAAGAGCGATTACATTCGCTTATGCTTCTGTTACAAAAGGAGTCCTGATTAACTGCAAAATTATTCCCTAACGGAAGATCTAAGTTGCACTGCAATTAAAACCTCAGCAAAGAAAAACAGACTGATGACTGGCTGAACTTGACAGCATGCTAACTTCAGAACAGATCTAAACCTGGTGTCTGGAAGCCATGAAGCATGTTAAATAGTAAAGAGTAAAATTCAATCTTTCAATCTTTCAAAAAGGAGAAGAGGCAGAAAGTTCAACAAAGAGAAAATAATTTATGTTTGACATTGGCAGTGAGACACCTTAGGCAGTGAACAGCAGGACATTACACAAAAAAATAAATCTATTGCATATTACTGAAAGAACAAAAATATGTTGTACTGTTTAGAATAAAAAGGAAATCATCAGCATCCCTTTTCAGAATATACTGCAGGTAGTATTCTGACTCTACGTTTTGCAATCTTACTTTTAATACATATTTGTCATGGTGTACAGACTATCAAACACAAAGTTAACGGTTGCCTTTTTACAGAAGGCAGTTTTTCAGTCCAGAGTTTGTGAAATCTCATTAACCAAAGGCTACAAAATGTTGTGCTTTTCTTATTCTTGGTTAAATTGGGTAGAGATGTTGTAGAGATCGTCAAAACTTAGTGCTGTTGTCATGGTGAGTGGCACCTGGACTGACACGTCATGCTTCAAATGCAGGTGCTTCAAGAAATCCATAGTTGATGTCAAGCGTCGTTGTGTGTGGCAGTGGAAAACTCTTAAAATCATACAAGCATAAGTTGCATTCTGAACTGTATATACTGAACAGTATGAAGTTTTAGCTGGACCTACACAGGCATATTAATGATGATTAATGATACTTTCACTGTCATTTCTTCATTTGAACAGGAATGCAGCTGACATTTCTTCCTTCTGTGGACTGAGACTGATCAACCCGTACAAGTGCGTAAAATGTTAAATGAGATCACACGTTGCTGCTGGATAGACCAGGTGCTGTCACAGTGCACACTTGCATGAACCATGTCTGAGACGCAGGCTGAGAGGCACTAGCATTACAGAGCACTGTGAAACAACAATCCTTCTGCTTCAAATGTTTGTTGCCTACCAATTATTGAATGACTCTTGATGTTCATGAATTTCAGTAAAGCCTGGACTCAATCACTCAGTCAGAAGTCTAATTAGCGGCACTCAAGTGAGACTCTAGTACCCATCTCAGCTAGTGGCAAGAGTACATTTGTATGCTTCTGTCATGGGCAAACAATCCAAAAAACATAATGCCTCTGTCTGCAAGCCACATTAAATGCCTTGAGGGAATGTCTTCATATTTGGCATAAGGGTTCACTTGGTTTCAAGGATGAAATCATTACATTGTGGTTGTCAAAAGTCAAATGTTGAGATCACTGTGACCTAATGTCTGTCTCAGGTTTATCAACACAATATCACAGAAGTGCGTGAATAAAATGTCATTATATATTTGTCACAAACACTTGGACTCACTCACTCTTGAACTAATTACACCATGAGTCTGGATAGACATGCATGTAAACTGCATAACAACCATAAAGAGGTAAAGTTAATTGCCTATGAATAAAACTAAGACTGTGTTATTTACTCTTCTAAAAATTATATAGTATATTTGATATAGTATATTCATACTGAGGGCATTTAAAGTCAGTCATAAATGTAGAATTGGAAAACAAGGGTCTGATGCAGACAAAGCATGAGCTCCATAGTTCCTAGGCTCATCTTATCTTTTATGCGTCATTATACATTTCTCATGTCCAAAGCGCACATACACATAAGTGCTGACGTAAACATACAGGAACACACTTACATTTGCACAGCAAATACTCCTCCCCCAGTATAACCTACATCTTTATCTAAATAAAGGCATGTTTCAGATTATCATGCTAATGTGGAGGCATTGTTTACCAAACCACTTTCCTCTGGCCTCCTAGACCCTCCTCCTCCCTCCTTCTCTCCCCCCCTTCCCACCCCCATCTCCGTGCGGACCTCCTGATTGTGCATTTGCAGCCCCCCAAGTCCTCCATCCAGCCATTATCTCCTCTTATCTTTTTCTAAGTCCCTGTCGCCCCTGCCTAGAAAATGGCCTCACATTGTTGCTCAGGAGGAGTTAAGACGCTCTTTGCCGCACCGAAATGCTCCCAGCAGATGTTTCACCATTTGAGCTCAGGCTTTTTATTGCCTGGGCTTTCTTCCTCTGAGGGGTGGAGGGAGGGACAAAGAATAGGATAGATGGAAGGGAACAGGGATGGATGGATGGAGAGGAGGAGATTTTAAACATTAGAAGGCCAACAGCTGGTTGCTTCTCCCTCCCTGGGTGCATTAACCTCTTTGGCCCTCTTGCAGCAGTGCCAGTACAAGGAGCCTCTCAGCATCTGGAGCTTAAGTAGGGCAAAAATATCACTGTCGCCACGGTGAGGGGACAGAAAATCCTGGAAACAGGCTGCAAGATGGAAGAGCAGGTCATGCCACCAAAAATGTAGAAGACACAGCAGGCTGATGAATGTCTTCAACATAAAATTACACGCTAAGCCTTTTCTAAAAAAAGATAACAAATGAAATAGGCTTAAATAATTGTTCTCTTTCTAATTGGGTTTATGCAACAGCTTCTTTTATTTATTATGAATTCATTTTAGCATCGTTCAGCTCATTGTTTTAGTTTTACGGACCACAGTTCGGTATATTTTGTGTTATTACTAATCACACAGACACAGAGTAAGTGAGCTAAACTTTTTAATCTCCTATGTCAACATACCTTTGATTTTCATGCAAAAACATAAAAAAAGACATGGTAATAACTTGCCTCCCAAGGAACCCAACTATCCCCTTGAGTTATAGGTATCTATTTAATCCACTTTGTCCTGTTTGCTTTTGGAATTTTATGTCACAGAGCATTATTGTGATCAATATCAATACAATCTGCATAAACCCTCAAACTAAACAGGCAGAAAGGTGAAGTTAAATCAAGCAGGAACCTGAAGCAGTAATTGCAGACAGTGTGAGATATACCTGAGGCATTCCTGCTGCATACACACACACACACACACACACACACACACACACACACACACACACACACAAATGCATACACACAAGTCAGTTGCCATTCAGCAGCCGTCACTTTGAACCTCCAAAGTGTACCTTTTCTTGAGTAAACAAGCTGATTGTCTGTGTCTCTCTCAACCCCTCGGCAGCTGCTTCTCCTTAAGCCACTGCCATCGCTGTCATCATCACCACCATCATCAGCATCATTATAATCATCAGCCTGCTTAAATACAAGACAACAAAGGTAGAGACACACAATAGGCCTCAGTGGCTTTGAGGAACATATCAAGGCTTAGTGAGAGAAAAGACAGAGCGTTTACTGTCTTTTTTGAATAGGTAGCCTTTGCCTCATGCAGGGCTTGGCCCCTTTCTTCATCTTTACTCAGTATTGGGTGTTGTGTGCTCAAGGGAAAGGTGTGTGAGTGTGGGTGGGTGAGAGCATGACAATAGGGGCAGGTGCTCCTGAGTTTACTTTCATACAGCTTGTTAGCTCAGGGAACAGACACACAAACACACAATGCTCAAGGAGAACAAGTGTTCTCTCTCTGACACTTGCACACTCGTCTATCATCGGTGTCATCATGATCTCCTTCTTTTGAAATGAACGTGGATCATATCACTCGCAGCTTTGCTATTGGCACAAGTAGATGACAAACATCAGCTTCCTGTGTTGAAAACATACAACACTGTCCTCCAACACTGAATAAATGAGGCTATTTAATTTATTTAAAGAGGCACTCCAAAGATTTTACATATCAGAGTAAACTTAATGTACATCTTGGAAACAATTCTTCAGGTTTTCAGGGATGCTAGAAGAAGCTTTGTAAAGTCAAAAACTATTCTCCAAGTTTCAAATTCTTGGAGCCTTCAAATTTTAAAAGACGAATGCCAAATCATAGCTGCACAAGATTTTGTAAAGTAAGAATATTCTTCACACTGAGTGCCTTTACACATAATTATGTACAGTTTCTCTTTCTCCTTTTTATTCTCACTGCCCTCGTTTACCTCTACTTCTTAAAACGCAAGAAGCCCAGAGTAATTTTTTGGCTTCCACAGGGGTTTAAGGACTAAAAATGCAGGAGCAGACACTTCCAGGGCCAAGTCTCATACGGCAGCACAGCTAGAAATTAATTAAAACGGGGCATGAGAGTGAGAGGAAGCAGGGGGCGGAAGGGTGAGAGAAAGAGAGGGACATGTAGAAAGGGATCACAAGGAAAATACAGGAACACAGAGAAAACGATGTTGCAAAAATGTTGCAACGTGTGTGTGTGTGTGCTGACTCGCATGAGAACGCCAGTTGTCCTCTCTCGACTGTGCCATAGAGTGCGATCCTGACACAAATCCTTGGTAAGGGTCCTTTTCCTGCCCTCCCTCCCTCACCCTCTTCTCTTTGCCATCAGTAAATCCGGGTTTCACTACAACTTAAGCACTTAGCTGTAATCCCCATGAAGAGGCGATAGCCCTGCACAAGTCACTTTTCGACCATTAAAGGCATACAATAGGGGCGTGTTAGGGACTCACTTAAATGGATTGAGCACAAAGCCTGTGCTTGATAAGTTTTTAGCTGGGAAGAATCCGCCGTTTACACCCCTCCTTTTGTGCATTCTCTTAGATGTACTTGTCTCAACAGTCTAAGCCGATTTTATCCCTTTTTTGCGTTTGTTTAATTCCTACAACACAGAAAGGCTTTAGAATATGTCCTATTTCTTTCTTTCTACCCTCTCCCTGTTTTTGAACAAATGTCACAGCGAAAGATTCACAATAGAGGATATCTCTATCCACTTCCTACAAACTAAACACCAGGGGATGATAGCCTCGTCTTGATGTTTCCAAAGCTCTCCCTTCAAATTAAGTCACTGTTTCTAATCTTTTAACATAGCGCATCAGCCGGACTTAGGGGAAGTATTTTGATATGCATGTCTCCCTTGGACGAAGGCTGTGGAGGAAGTGGACTCCAGACTCTTCACCAAAGACTAATACCCATCATCCTCTGGGGGCAAGGAAGAATGCGTTCTGATACTGCTTATCAAAGCAAGAACACTAAGACACAGGCAGCCAAGAAAAGAGGCCAGGGACAAAACAAGCATTGTCACTGCTTGTCATTTGCTCACTGGCTATTGAGCAACATTTTGGAAAAACAATCCACAATTGTCGCATGTGAAATCAATTAAGGAAAGAGCCCACGGAAAACCAGGATAAGGGATCACCCTAAGGGGGACTCACTGTGTGATGCCCTTAAATGAGGTCCAAATTTTTGGATAGTGGGAATTTTTTAGATTCAAGGACGTGGGAGTAGTTTTTGTGACACGCGGAGGTCATTACTTTACTTTACTATTTAAGTTGTCCAATGCATGTCCTAAAATATCTAACCAGTTTTTTTGTACTAAGCAATTTAAAAGTTTATGCACATATTTTGAAATACATTGCATGTTCTTCACATTATTAATCCATCACTGATGTGTGAAAAAGTCCTGTGCTACTTACACTCATTTGCTTGCTTGCTTTTACTTTAAGACTCTTTTAAAGGTTTGTAAAGAAAGTGCTTCTTTTCCAGCACACAGATAAAAGTCTGACGAGGGCAAAGAAGCGAGAGGGACACTGCTAAGTCGTTGAGAGCCGATCTAATCCTGAGGTTTGAGTGTTTGCCACTGCCGTCGTGTCTTAAAGCAGATCTCAGTAGGAGGTGGTGAGATGCTCCTCAGGGCTCAGGACTCTAATGGTTTGAGTAAGCTCTTCCAGCCAGGACTGTGCTGCTGAGCCTAAACCTCCATTTATGAACCAGACAAAGACAGGACCACAGGGACAGATAAGAGTATTAAATCTAACCGCTAGGCTAACAAACACACAGATGTAGATGGTACATAACATACTGTTCATACACACAGAACCAGTGACACGTGATGATGATGGTGTATATGTTACTTTACATTAAGGTTAGATTACTATAGGATGTACTAAAATATAGGTAAACGCCACAGAAATATAATTTCTTCTGCAACAGTTCTTGTGGATTGTGTTGTTTTAAGCACAATACTAGACCACTGCTCTGGTCTGAAAACAGCATGCCCCTCTCATATTAGTTTCTTATTCATGCATGATTATAAACTATTATAAGATAAGCTTTATTGATCCCCAAGGGGGAAATTCACTTGTTACAGCAACACAATAACAAACAAGAGTAAAACAACAAGGCAAGATAAAAGAATAGACAGACATAGATTTTGTCTCTGCATCAGCAGCAGCCAGTATTGGTAGTGAATTCTCCTTTTCATAGTAAATGATCCACATCACTGATCACACTCCTTCACCGATCATATGCTGTACATATGTTCAATGTATAATTTAAACATTTGTGAGCTTGCATGTCTATGAACTAAGCATCAACGCACTGCTATGTTTTAGTGAGTGAAGTACTACTGACAAGACACATCTGCAGGCATAATGTTAATGATACACACGTGTCCATGTTCAGCAGTATTTTTGGAGAAAAAAGGGTTAAGTCTGCCAGCTTTCTCTCTCCCTGACTTTGCTGGCTGGGGTTTAAGGCTACTAAGTAGCAGCTGTCCACCTGGCGAAGGAGATCCTTCTCCTGACACACACACACACACACACACACAGTTCACACACACCTACCCAAACACAAACACAGACATGCACATATATACCCTCTTGAGAAGAAACTGGTCTCAAACTCACGCCTATCAGCAAGTGCGCGTGTGCACAAACACACACACATCATGGAGGAGAGGCCCAGATGGTCAGGGAGGGGAGCAGCGCCCAGTGTCAGTGAGAGAAAGAGAGAAATGGAAAGAGAGGGAGTGAAAAGAGAGAAAACGAGATAGGAAGAGAGTGAGATAGTTGGAAAGAGCGAGACGAGGGACGCGAGCCAGACCCAAGTGGAGGAGCTGAAACAGGAAGACAACATCACACCAGTTTAGCCGGCCAGATATGCAGACAGACAGAAAAAAGGGGCCATCACTGTTACCAAACACACACAATCTGTAATCACATGTCACTGAACCTCCTCATGCACTGGCACTTCAAGGTGTTAGCGTCAGTGTTACATGATTTAAAAAAATGGTTTATACCTTCATTTATTTACTTTAAATACGTTAGATGAGATGCTCAAAGATGAGAAACTCATCTTTGTGTAATATTAAAATTAGTTTGATGAACTAATTTATTTAAGTGTGACAAAAGTAAAAATCAGGACAACTTTTAATGCAATAATTTTGGAGGCCGCTGTATGTCTGTGTACACGTTAAATAAATAAGATTACACACAACCACTCAGATCAACTGTTGATAACAGATTTAATTTAACCATGAAGCCAAGAGGCAGAAAACGTGACAAAAAAATTTAAGCAATTGTTGAGTCGTGTTCAGCCTAGCCTATATACTGTATAACAATTAGTTTGAAAAACAGAAACACACACACACACTAGAATACAAAGGAAAGCATCTGAGCAGCGAGTTATTTCTGGGATGTGAAACCCTTCGTCCAGATGGCAATATTTTTTTCCGGCTTTAATTCATTTATTTCATGTCACAGTTGTGCTTTGATCGCTCCTCTCTAATAATTAATGTGGTTTTGCTGTGCGCTGCTCTTGAAGTCATTGCTCCAGTCTCCACTGTACCAACACGACTTGGCTTTGACTCCTACACCTGATGGGAAAAGCACAGCCCCCCCCCCCCCCCCTCGTCTCACCCTTCTTCCCCATATCTATTTATCTATTTCTCCTTTACTTTTCTCCCTTTGTCTCTGCTTTGACTTGTCTCGAAGGGGTCTCACTGGTGCTTTCACGCATTTGTATTTTTGCACAGACACACACACACACATTGGACTGTCTGGTGTCTCTCCAGAGTGGTTGGGATACGGTGGCATGTGTCATTCATCCATTATTGATCAGATCCAGCTGCTGTCATCTACAGATCACTTAGAGATACACCATTGTCTCTGTCTTATGCAGACACACTCTCGCTTTCACACACATAAAAACTTGACTCTTCACTCTTTAAAGTGCTCACATTTTCCCCCACACATTTAAATAAGCCTCAGGTCCCTCCTCAATGTGTTTCAGCAATTTCCAGAAGAAATAATAGTCAGATCATGTTTTCTGCCATGTCTGAAAGTAGTCATAGATGACAGTCTTTAAAAATTACCTGTTCCGGCGTCTGTAGCTTTAAATGCAAATGAGCCACAGGGCCCCCATGCCACTTTCTGTAAGCATCTGTGACGTATGTGAACATCCCATTTAATCCGGTGTTCCTTTGGTTTCTATGGTCACCGGGAAGTCTAGTGTGATGACGGAAAACACTGTTGTACCAGAGGTGACTATGGTCGGGGCTTCTGCAACAGGAGTGGAACCACACTTATTTGACCCTGAGTCGAAATTAGACACAAGAGAGGAGCCTGTGTGAAGTGCAGAGTTTCCAAATGCAGCAGATTTGATAGAAATGCTATCAGGTCATTATTTTGGTGTTTAATGAGAGCAATTCAGTTCAACCCGCTACATAGTAGTTTAGCTAATAAAGCATAAAACAATGTATAAAACATTTGTTGTCCAACTTCATCACTTAAAGTAACAGGTGAACAATAAAGGATGCTAATGAAACTCACGTGAATGTGACATGCTGTCCCGTATATTAACTGTTGCTGTTTACTCCAGTGTGCAGCAACATTCATTGTGAATATGACCATTCATTTTTAGATTAAGCAGAGAGGAATAAAGTTGACAGAATATTTATTTATTTATACGTTGAGCAGAACTTGTGTTTTGATGGATTCAAACCTTGTACACTCTGTAAAGTTTCCAGTGTAACAATTACTTCAATTGAGACGTTAGTGCTGTTTGGAAGACCACACGGAGAGTATCATCCAAATGTCTGTGCTGTGTGATCTGCTGTTTTCAGAGTTAGCCAGCTGTAGCAAGTGAAGAAACGACGGCATTAAACTGTAAAGGTGTAAATGGGCATTTAGCGATATAGCTGCACTATTAAAAACAAGATCAATGTGTATCAACCACAGGTTCCTCAGGGTCCAACAATAACTCACACAGACCTGTGAAGGGAAAACTATAAGCAAAGGCTTTAATTGCCCTTAGTAGAATTTGTACAGCAGAAACATTCGGTTCTCATGTTACACCTGCAACCACTCAATGAATAAACATGGACATAATAGTAAAAAAAACAAACACATATGGATATAGTGCATAAAGACATAATGGTTGGTTTTATTAGTGACTAATAATTTATGTGCCAATGCAATTACAGACCACAAATACCTTTGGGATTCCATACTGGGGAAAAGTCAGATCTCTGATTCATCACTTATAGTGCTGTAAAAAATTATTTTTTGCATATTTGTCATATTATAGCAAGTTGTCCAGGTCCTGAAGCAGCAAAGCAGCCCAGCCCATCACACTACCACCACCATGTATGATGATCTTTTTAGGAAATGCTGTGTTAGTTTTATGCCAGATGTTACGGGACACACACCTTCCCAAAAGTTCAAGTTTTCCACAGAATATTTGCCCAAGAGTCTTATGTGACGTTCATGGGCTGATAATCAATATGTTTTTGACAAAGTGAGACACGCCTTTGTGTGCAGTTATTTAGATGTTGTTCTAGGTTTTTTTTATGACCTCCTTGATGAGTTTATATGTTGTAATGGCTTTGTCACCAACTTAAACTAATTCATGTTGATTACTTTGTTTCTCTTTTATTTCTTGAGGTTGTGGGATGATGTGTTGCATTTTTAGATCTTTTAACTTTACTCTGTCTTGTATTTAAGAGATTTCTTGATTCAGCAGGACTGGCGATAACCAGGCCTGGATGTGTTTAATCACAGTTTTTTCTTCCACATAGGGTGAGACAGGTATGGACAGCCATTAAATAAATAAATGAAATCTTAATTTAAAGACATTTTGTATTCACTGGGGTTATCTTTGTGTAATATGAAAATTTGTTTGATGATCATTTAAATCTGACAAATATGCAAAAATGTATGCCTTTAGTTGGAACTTATAAATCACATCGTTCTCTTAATCACTTTATAAAGTGATTAAGAGAACGATGATGCAGTAGTACAAAATAAGTCACAACACAACCCTGTGAGTATAAGAGAGAAGCTGGAAGTATTATAAAATAAAATATAAAATAAGTTAATTACTGTCAAATCACAGTGTTTGTGCATGCTACTTTGTTCACTGAGAAAGATAGATAGACCACGCAAGAGTGATGCACTTGTTGGTTAAAGATTTAGGGGGGTAAGAAGAGGGGATCTGAGGGAGGAGGGGGATTTTGCCCTCTGCAACATATCCACTCAACCATGGCTGTTCTCAACTCCCCCTCTCGCTTTTCTCTGACTCCCTTTCTTTTTTTTTTCCAAATGCAAGTCACCGTGAAAAATGTGCTGGTCCAATATTTGCACAGAAGTGGTGCTGGGACAGACAGATAACCTATCAGTATTTGAGTTTGGCTTCCCATGCTCCAAATAGCCATCCTCCGCCTGTTTAGCTTATTGATTGGCTTGGCAAGAAACTAGGTCCCCTCAGCAGTGACCAAGGTCATACAACACATGGACTCTGTGCCATCCATCCACCCCCCACCCTCCCCAACAATACCACCAAAACCACCCTTCAACACCCACCACAATCTCTTCCTCCTTTTCATTTATGTCTCTCACTGATACGAAGTCAACAACTGCACATGTAACGTATTAGTAGTGTGGATGCGTTCATTCTCACATCATACTTACTCAGAGGGAAGGGCATTAACAATGTGATGAAGTCCTAAGTGTGGGAGCTCTAGAAATGAAATAATACTCAGCGTGAAAACACTCACAGAGATTCAAGGGTGGTTCTTTGAATGGTTGAAAAACAGTGATTAAGTTTCTATTTCGTGTTTACTGTCTGAAAAATGTTCAATCTATTTTGAAAAACAAAACTTTTTTTTCAATTTGATTCCTGGATTGTATACTGGAATGAGAAAAATTAAGAAAGGTGCCTCACTACTGTACTGTATCTGTGTGCGTGTGTGTGTGTGCGTGTGTGTGTGTGTGTAATGACTCAGGGTATGGACCAGAGGCAGCGTCCTCCACTCCTCTGTAGGAATCAATGAGATTGAATTCTGAAGGTTTTCTCAGGGGCATCAGCCCTGGTTGTCAATACTGCTCTGTGTCACAAGTGCATTTTGTTCACACACATACACACACTCCCACACACTTCCAGTTCACTGTCCCAAGCTGGACCTTTCCCTCACCCCTCCTCTTTCAACATACCCCTCACTAAATCTGCTGCTCTTCCAGTCCTCAATTAAATTTGCCCCATTTTCCCCTTTTCCACATCCCCCCCTTCGTCTCGTCTTTCCTCTATTTCCTTTTATTTTATTTTTTAATTCAGACCCCAGTGTGTCCTCTTCTCACCCTCTTTAACTCCTACTATGCCCTGTGGGAATGTCATCCACAGTGCTGCTCATCACATTTATGTTGTGCTTGACACTTGTTTTATTTCAATATAACACTAGTGAGAAGCATTTTCTCTGTCTTGAGAGGAAATTACTAGAACCATGTTTTCTTCCAACAATAATTTGCACAAAGGAACATGACAAAATGTGTGCCAACTGAGCTGTCTCTCAGACAAATGAACAAACTCCATACACTAAGAGGACACAGATACAGGTATAAGCTCTAGAAAAAGCTATGAACAAGGTAAGACTTCATGTTAAGATTTTCTGCCTTCAGTGATCAGTGTCCCAGTCGTTCAAAAGTAAATACAGACATGTGATCTCTGGGTTAGCTATTAGGGAACGCCTAAAAACCAAAATCCGGAAATTTTTCCTTATAGAGGTCACAGGTCACTTACAGAATAACATCTATAGAACTGATAAAGATTTGTGGACTCAGCCATGGGCAGTTGAGAAAACAGATTAATTTGTAACTTAATCATCACATCGGTTTATTCTATTCTAGTCTTGATCATTCTGTTATTCAGTTTGTTGTTCAGTAAAACTCAGGCAGGGTAACCTGTGGCCAGTGACTGATCAGCAGGACAAGCTGTGTGATTTATGACCTGCTGCTTAATGTTCTGCTGGGCTCCACAGTGATAGATATTCCCAATATTCCCAGAGTCCTTGCTTAGAAACCCATCCGGCTCTGAGGGGAATCAGCTAATCCCCTTCCTGTTTCTAATTTGAAAGAGCCCCTTGGATACCTGCTGGGTGCGGGCTAAAAGTCACACACACAAACAGATACAATTTATACACACACGCATAATCACTTACTGTTGCACTTAAATATGGCTCTGGGGAGTTTGAGTGTCATTCTCCGGATGGAAAGAAGGCCCCTGGGTCACAGCTGTGTGTGTCTGAGTCCGATCTGGTATCCTGCCACACGGAGGGAGGCCTTGGAGCCCGAGGCTTGCCTGGAGGCTACAGCTAGGCCTTAAAGAACATGAGATACAGAACGAGAGGAGATGTTGCCCATCTCTTGCACCATGCCAGCCAGTTAGAAAGAAAGACTACATTCAGCAGCGATTTTCTTTACCTTCTTTATTTTCCATATTTCTATAAATATACATGCAAATACGATTTTACCTATCTTACAGTAACTCAGAGCACATATGTATACTCTGTCCCCTACAAGTGAGAGCATCACACACACACACACACACACACACACACACACACACACACACACACACACACACATACACACTTACAGTGTTAGCCCCCGTCGCTTAACAGCTGTCTGAGATGTGGCAGTGTGGCGCACCCATACTTCATCTTTGTCATCTCCCCATCACCTGCATTCCTTCTCCTTCTTTGCCTTCTCCTCTCCATCCCTCCATCCATCAGCATTTTCAGACACAGGCTCTGACAAGGGCACATCCATCCTCTGGCCATACATCACCTTTATAGGGGGATATAGGGGGGAAATGGTCCTGTCCCAAACTCCTTCACAGGTTGGGACACAGCCAAGTTTCTGTTTGTCCGTTTCTCGTTTTCCTTTGTTTCGTTGACGTTTTTGGCAAATTTTCTCTGCCTCGGTTCTATGTTTTCATGTCCCCCAGTCTGTGTTAATATAGTTAACATTATTCAAAGGTCTTTTTAGGTTAAATATTTGAGGGAAAAAGCTTTCCAGTTGGGTTACTGTAGTGTTAGGGCATGACTGAATGAAATTTTGCAGTTGAACTCCATTTTCGTGACAGAAAAAACAGGAAAACATCTGTTCACCTGCAGACCTGTGAAACTGTTTGTTTCTGACAAAGTTTATTTTCTGCATAATCCAAAAGCAAAAATCCCACTGACTTTTTGTCTTACTAGCAACATTGCACCGTTTAACTCAATCCTCCAGTGTACTCTAACATCCTGCTAAAGACTGTGCAGGTCACCAAATAGATTATATGGGATATTTTGTGAGAGACACAATGCTTAACTACTAGTTCACTAGCTACAGGAGTTCACCAGCTAACCAAACGAGCGTCGCCGTGTTTCACTAATCACTGATCTGAGGACAACAACTGCTGACGCTGTCTCAAGCTTCCTTCATGGTTCTCCTCTATCCCGTCCTCTCAATCCCCTGTCTCCCTCACCTGTTTCTTCACTTTTCACACCTGGACTCTATTCTTGGCTTTTTGTTTACTGCTTCTGTTTTCCAAAGTCCCATCCTCCCCCTCCTCCTCTATTCCCCTTTCCTGCTGCACCATCTATCACTCACTCCCTCCTTCTCACCTCTCCCTCTCTCTGCTACCTTCTCTCTGTCTGTCCTTGCTCTGTTTCTCCTCTGGCTCACCTCTCATTAAGCTCCTGTGCCTATTGCCACCATGCCCAGTGTCCACCCACACGTCTCACACCTCTCTTTCTCACTTTTTGTCTCTTATCTCCTTCTTTCTCTTTCCATATTTTTATCATGCCATTATGCACCATGGCTGATCTCCCTCCAAACTACCTGCTGACATGGAGGTATGTCATTTGTTATGTATTTACATTACTGAAAACTGATATAAATAAATAATATCTCTTGTTCTCTAAGCAACCTAATAGGCTAATGCATTTTGAAGCATGTTTTTTTCATTGCCAGTGAAATTATCTCTTATTTTGTGTATTATAACATTGACAATTTGAATCATTTTAACATGTAAACAACTAAGGCAACAAAATAAACAAACAGCAACCTATAACAAATGAATATTAGCAACACTGCAGATAGTCTGGATTAAACTGCATAAGCACGGGATAGTTGGAACTGTGTGACCTTTTATATCTTCAAAATTTAAATGTTCTGAATTCTCAAGTGTGGCATTGTACTTGAGGAGTTTTCATCTTGAACCATAATATTTTTCTTGTTTATTCAACGTTTCAGAACAAAGAACAATTAATTAATTTCTTCCCTGAGAAAATATTTTGCAGGATAATACATTTTTATAAAATGTACTGTATTATCCTGCAGTTTCTACTTGTTGTCTTCTTTTCTATTGGTATTTGCATATGATAAAACATATAGAGACACTATACTATAAGACATATAGTATAGAGACCAATGCATTAACACATTGCTCTACAGCACCACGGTCCATGAAAACATGTTTTCACAGTAAACACAAAGGTGCCAGTGAAGGAGCATATGAAAGCCCGTTAACTTGACCTCTAAAGACTGAAATAAAATAGTGAGACCGACTTGAGCAAATACTAATGCAGGCTATAATTACTATGTTTTTAAGATTATTGCATTAATTAACAAAGCTACACACACTGTAATGGTGATGCAGGAGTGGTAGGAGCTCTGCAGAAATTGCTGCACAGCAGTGAGGACAATAAATACACATGCCCAGGTGAACACAGGAGTTTGTGTCCTAAAGTCAGAAGAAATAAGATGAATTGTCCTTCAATACAAAATTAATGGACGTGAAGACTTCTGTGTCTCAATAGAGGATTGGACTCTTTAAACAGTGGATAAACATATGCAGGAACATACAATATGTCTCCTGTTTTGTGATTTTAACAGACAAGCCTAAACGTGTAAACGAGTGTCTGTGGTGTAAACAGGCTTTAGCATACAATACGTCAAACATCAGCATCTCAGTCACTATGCCCTCCCTCTCCCTCCCACATATGGATGTGTTTAGATCACCCGGCAGCCTTACCTTGACCGTACGGCTCCTCCATTGATTACTGCCTATACTTCTTCGCTCAAAAACACAATGCATCACAAAGACCAAACTGTCCGTGAAGGGCTAAAATAATTGTTTATAATAGACCCTCCACTTGCAATGACAAGAGTGCTATGATGTGTTTTACGATGTAGACAAGAGCTCCCGCTTTGTGCTCAGGTAATTTTCTTTCCAGGCGTAAGTGGTCAAGGTCTGGCGTTTTTAAACACATGTGAGTGATGTGGTGTTAGAGAACCGTATTGTTTCAGGAGATGTGCCAATGTCCATTTGAAGAGTAGCAACACTCGTCTCCCCACTTGAGGAACAATAGAATACACTTCAGAGATGCTGCATATGAAGTATGTTTATGAGTGCGCTCGGACAATGGGGGACGATGTTACACAACACAAGAAATGGGTTTGGCTCTGAGAGAAATTAGGTGGGCTCAGCAGACATCCTTGACATTCACCGATAATTAAAACCCGTTGACATGGTGAGAAAAAGACTGATTCACTGGCTGTGTTTACAGTAGCATATGATTGCAGAAAGAGCTGCGGCCACTATGAGTGCAGGAGAAAGTGGGTTAGAGTCATTTGGAGATGGGGAATTGTTGAGATACAGTGAAAGAGAACACATTGTGTTGGTGTTTTGTTTGACATAAAAGCCTGCTAACAGCTACTGTAAACCAGGAGCTCTGCCAAGGCTCACAGGTGTCATCAGGGATCTGGCTACGTGCCACAAAGAGAGAAGACCCAAAGGCCCTCAGGCTTGCCTGGAGGTGTCACCATGCTGCAAGATGTTCCAAAACATCAAGTTGACAGGTCAGCAGAGGGTGGAGATGAGGTGGGAGACAACATCTGAAAGCGAACAAGTGGGTAAGCAAGAAAAGAGAATTTAATCTACTCTTCTTTGCTGTATAAAAATTTAAAGCCATATATGACAAAGACTTCCCTGTATCTAATGCTTAGAGAGGTGAAAGAAAAATGCAAATGGATTTTTCACCCTAATTTGTTGGGTGATATAATGACATGTTAATGATCCCGGCACCTGGTCGTTCCATCAAAAGTGTATATTTATACTGAGAAGAAGGGGGTAAAAAATACAGCATGCAGAACAAATGCCTTTGGTTAGGTCAGAGTGTCTTCTAATGACCTCATTTACTAACAACAAACCCTGCAACCAAGCAGGCAAATACACAGCACAGCAAGACCTCTCCCTTATCCCTGTGTGACAGTTAACGTTGGGGAAGAAGGATGGGGGGAGAGGAAAGAAAAAAGCTACTGGGGAATAAAGACAGATAAAGACAAGGAAGAGAGATAAGTAGAGAAAGTGGTGGCCATGACAAAATAAGAAGGCGTGAAAGATGAAAGAGGAGAAAGGAGAAATGGTGACGGCAAGGTAAGAAAGCCTAAAGGAGCAATGCAATCAAACAACACAAACACAGTCTCCGTGTGACTGCTCAACCTTGCCAAAGAAAATAGGTTACCTCTGTTTCTCCGGATGCCCAGGGAAAGAATAAACTGGCAAGAGATGTGCCCCTGTGTCATCCTGTAAACATTTAACCACAAAAACTGCCCCGCAACTACTGACAACACTCCCCAAACACTTCCCTTGTAACACGGGAGGACATGTAACGTGTAACACTGCATGCACATAAAACACATTTCATGCGCACACAGTGGCAAACATTTGCATGGCTTTCACTAATATAATTAAAAATAACACTTTTTGGTTTAAAACATTACAGCACATCAAATAGGTAAGTTAACAAGTGTGATTAACATGTCATTTATTATTCACTCCTGAAAATAAATAAATAAATAAATATGTGTAATTAGTACATTTAAAAAAACTAAAATACTAAAATGTGACTAAAAATATCTTTTGTCTGACGACTGAAATTAAATCATAATAAGTTGCCCAAATTGCCAACACTGACTCAGCTCAGTTGAAAACAAGAAGCATATTCAACTAAGCAAAGGTTCACTTCCTTTTTTTGACAGTGAACATAAATGCATCCATCCATCCCTCCATCCCTCTCTCCTTCCATCCATCTGAGCTTCACTAAAGCCCATCTTAATCTCCCTCTTCCACAATCACGGAACAAAGGGCAGAGTGCTGGCAGATCCTTGTTTTTCTAACTAATGTCGATTACATATTTGATAAACACGCATTTGCATTAGCATTAGCTGAGGTCAGGATTAGCAGCGTTCATCCTCAAACTGTTCTGTCTCTATGCTTCGCCTGTTTGTTGATCTTTTTTCTGGCTTTTTTTTTCCTCCTGTTGTTTGTGGCCATCTCAAATCCTAAAGGACACGACTCCACACAAGCGACAGCACAAATATTTGAAAGGGTGATTAAAAATCGTTTGGGAAAACAGATTATTGACTGTTTCCTCTTTTTTTTAATCAATCTGTAAACACAAACAGGATGCTTTAAGAAATCAAAAAGGGTCTGAAACGGTTAACATTTATCCGGTAATTTAGATTTTACCTCAAAGTTTCATGGATAACATTTTTACATCTCAGATTCTCTTGATCCCTTAATTTAATGGACCATTATCCCTTGGTATGTAACATTTTTGCTGTAAAATATTTCAACAAGTGTAGATGCACACACACAAAAAAGCTTTTGTAAAAACCCCTTCTTCTGTCTTTTTCCTCGCCTGTACAAAAGCAATAAAGAGGAAGAATTAGCTCCAGACAGCTGGGGCTCACGGAAAGTTTCAAGTGCCTCTGCTGACCGCACACAAAGACACTGATCTGCTTAGCAGGCTTAAAACTCTCTCTCTGTGTCCCTTTCTCTCTTTCTTATGTCAGTCACTTACTAAAATCCTCCTCATACCCCCCATACGCACTGCACACGCTCTGAAATGTCTCGAACACCGTGGGTCAGATCACTAGTGCTGAATGAGGATCTTAAAGACCTCTCCCAATCACCTATTAAACAGCTTAGAAGCATATAATTGTCAAACAGACGCTTCTCTCCAAAATGGGTTTTTAAAAGCCACATTGTTCCTCTGCACCACCAAAGGTTGAGTAATCCTGGGGCTTAAGCAGCTGAGAAATGGTGCATTTTATTCTGTTTTTCTCCAGCTAATAAGATCCTTCCTTTTATGAATGCTCCTCCGTTAACTGTTTGACATTAATGCTAATCAAGCTTTTGTTTTTCTTTATAACTTCTCAGCCAGACTTACAAGTATTTGCTTCACATTTCCCCTCTGTTCTGATTCATAATTTTCCTTCTAGCACAAGATGTCTTTAGAAAATATTTCTAAGTAAAGAGAGGCTCTGACAATCAGTGGTAATTATAGAACATTAAGTAAAGAACATGAAGAGCACAAACTCATGCCGCAGTGATGAAATGTGGAGCTACATTAGTATCCAGAGTTGAACCTAATTACATTTGCGGAAAACAATATCTGACAAGAATCAATCAAGGAGTCCTGTGGCCACTGCTAATCTGATTTTATTAGCTTGCTCATGGATCACAAATGCAAAAAGAAAAAACAAAATTAGGCAGTGAGTTTCTCTGACCGTCTGCTTGTTTTAATTGGAGAGATGACAAAACAAATCCTCTGGAAGTCTTGATATCTGGAAGATAATTTAAGGGCAGGACTACAAACCAAGTGAGGAGAGGGAAAAAGCCTCCTTAATTAAAATGTTTCTCCTCCGTCCCTGACCAGACAATTACCATATTAGAGACCTATTAACCCTATCAATGCAGGCAGAAAGACCCAGAAGATTTTTCCATTAATAAAGAGAGATGGAACCCAGATGAAGACGTCTGGTTGGTTTAACTGTGCAGAGCTCTCTGTTTCAGACTCTTGGTTAGTGGAGTCAATAGTCCGTGTGCAAAATTCAACAACACTAAGTCTGATGGTGTATCATACATGAATTCCTACATTAATACGTGATCTCAATTTTTTCCAGTTTTATTCATGCCATTTGGTGCTGCAGGTAAAGTGTTTTTATATCTCACGTCTTTCTAAGAATTGAAGCTGTCTGTTTGTTCGACAACCATCTTCACAGAATTCGTTTGTTCTTATATTTCCATAAAGACAAGTGCACCTCCACCACTGTTATTTCTGTCACCGAGAACTTAAACCAAATAAAACGATTTGAGAGATTACAATTGTTCAATTAACTTTCATTGAAGCCAAGTGATTGGTGGAAATGAAATCCTGGCTCTCCTGCCGGATCTCTGGGTCTCGGGGTCGAGGATTTGTAGAGAACGTGATTGGTTGCTCGTCCCTCCGAGAGTCGTCCAATTGCTGGTCCATATGGACCCCTCTGACCCCTCCAGCCTCCTCATCCTCCCAACTCCATGGCTCCATTTAGCAAACAGAAGCTGCTAAAGGACTGCTAAGTTGTACTTCAGCGGTCCTCCAGTCCAATCACTCATTTACCTGAAGTGATTTTATCACTCTCCAGAGGTAATCATGGAGAGTCTGACACAGAGTGCTGGATTATTGAACTGACAACGAACAATTAACAAAGTTATATACCTTGTCAGTGTTCTGGCTTTGTGTTAAAAGCATCTTAATAAGGTATTACTAGAGTGGGTTTGTGGCATAAAATGTGCTTTATTTAGATGTGATGATGTAAATAAACAGTGCTGAGTTAAAACTCAACATTAGTCTCTAAGTAATGGACAGTGGATATCCTCTCCAGATGGATTTCTCCCTGTCAAGTAGCTCTAAAAGGTTTTGGGATTTGTGGAGTGGGCATGGCCACTGGTTTTTGCATTTTGGGTCCTGCACTCGCAGTAGTTGGTCTGAGGGGAGATTTTAAGAGGGGAATTATCTGGAATGGAGAGTGTGGAATGGAGGCGATTTGTGTGTATCTTTGTGTGTGAGTGTGTATCAGACAGCGTGTGAGAAACCATGCCTCAGTGGTCTCTTTGGTCAGTGTGCAAAAAAAAAACCCACAGAGGGGCCCAAACGCATGGGCCATTTTTGAGAAGGCTGACTGCATCAGCTTTGCTCAGATCTCCCCTAATCCTTCCCACTTGAACCTTAGTCCACCACAATCTGCATGCCAACAGATTAACACAATACGCAAAGATAATTCAGCCGACCCAGGACTGACAGTGATCTCGCAAATCTCTGAACGGCCAAGGGAAGATACCTCCCCAAACCCAGATTAAGTCCACAGATCTGAAGCCTTAGACCCTCTTAGGGTATATATTAGCATTACTGCTTGATGCTTTATTTATATATTTATCTGATTTTTAAAACAGATAATACTGCCTGGTCAGCTTGAGTATCACAAAATCTGCCTTGGGTAGGATGGAGAGATGAGACCATATCCCAGATTGAGAGAGCTGAAGAGTGAGAGGTGAAGAGAGAAAGAGGTAGAGCGCTTTGTAATCCATATTACATACTGCACAGAGCGGCGATTATTTAAGAAGCTCTTTGTTGTATTCTTTTCGGAAGTGTCATTTGGGGACGGGATAAGGGCGGACGCTTCTATTCTGTGGCAGATAATATGATTTCAATTAAGAGGCTGAAGACTGAAGATTGGAGAATTATGATTTCCATTTTCAAAGGATGTGAGATTGAGGGATTTAGATAGAGAAGAAGAGAGAATGACAAATGAAAACCCCCAGTCTTTGTTCTACGCAAAAAAGTATTCAGAATTTGTAACTAATATACAGTAAGGATTCACCAGTCTTAGTACAATCTAGTCTTTCTAGTATTAATTTACCTCTATTATTCTCATATTTTAATTGATCACCTGTAGGAACTTACACAAATGAAGAGTCTGTACTTTTGTATGGAGGGGACTGCGCTGGTAATTCAGAAATGTACAAATACTTGTTACTGGTAAATTACTTTCTAATGTGAATACAGATTTTCTACAATTTCTATCATTTGTTGTAATAGCTTTTTCTCTGGGCAGGGACATCTTATAAGGCCGTCTACTTGAGGATTTGTTCTGATCTGGATATGTACAACATACCTCTACCACTGCAGCCCCTTGTGTTAACACAAAAGTGTTTTCAGTCTGAAACACAACACAGTTGCTCACTATCCTATCCCCAAATACTATCACTACAATGAGGACACTCAACTTCCTGCATCATCATCACTAAACACTGGCACTGAATGTTAGTTGTGGGGTGCACCGTTGTCCGATGGCGACACAACTTTTATTTAAATTATACTGAGCTGGAGTTTTGTATTTAGACAGATGTGTCCTTTAAAGAAAAGCAAAAATAAGTCTGGGTTTGTTCACACATAAACATACAGACTTGCCCATTAGCCAAATAGACCACATCCAATTTGAGCAGCCCCCAATTTGCATCTCCACTCCCTCAACTCATAACTTTTTTTTTCTTTTCTTGGGAGAGGGTGGGGGGGGGTGTACAAAGTTGCCAAACTCCTTCCCCATTGTGTTTTTCCCAGTGCGGTGCTGGGATAGTTTGGAGAGCTTGCTGTGTTCCCGCGGCGACAGACTGCGGCCCCTCTCTGCCGCGCTCAAGGGCCCTTGAGGCGGCCATTATCTGGACGCCTGCCTCGCCGAGGCATATGGGTAATTACTGAGCTAATAGAGTGATGGAGGGAGAGGCAGAGGCAGGAGCCTAGGCCAATTAGATGATGCATTAGTGCTCTGTCTTTTGTAAGCACCTAATGTGTGGGGAAAGGATGGGGTAGATAGAGAAAACGTGTCATTTCTGAAGGGTCAGGATCCTTGAGCAAATGCAAACAGTCTCTCTCTCTCTCTCTCTCTCTCTCTCTCTCTCTCTCTCTCTCACACACACACACACACAAACACACACACACATACACACACACAGAAACAAACACGCACACACTTAAGTGACTCAGTAGCTGCACACGCATTCACACAAGCATGTGTGCGCAAACACGAATAGACACTGAGATTTGTACGATTGTGCTTAGAATGTACCAAACCACACACACATGCACACACTGATTACTGCGCTTTGTTTTGCTCTTTTCTCTAAGTGTCTGAAGAGTGTGAAGTTGTAATTATTGCACACTCTGGCTCTACCTCATGCCTGCATGTGCACATACACACATAAACACACACATGCACAGACCAAATGCAGATGAGTCCAAATAAACGAGGAGACCCTGCCCAGTCTATTGAGGTCTGCTATGAGAATCCACTCCATCAATTACATTAAAGAGGCTGCCTAATGACGGCCACAGCTGTAATCACGCTCAGCTGAAGCATTTTACACCCCGCTTCTTTGTTTTCACCTATTATCATCCATCCCACAAAGGAGAGAAATTCTATCTCAAGCATCGGCACAGTGTTTTGAGTTAAGAATGTGCTTTTTGTCATCATCCAGTTTTGTCAGATTTTGAATCAGTGTTTTGGCAGTTGCAGACAGTCATTGAAGCTGGCAGCGGAAAGTTGACAGTTTATTGCAGAGTTTTCTTCTTTTAGTTTTTCACTCTCACAGGTTGCAGCATGAAACAAAGATAACTGGTCATGCTTCAACTTCAAAAAAGTTTAAAGGAAAATGGAATTTCAGAAATTTGGTGTCTGAACGTCCCTTAATGTCCCATTTGCAAGATATACACTATAATTATCACAGTGTATTGTGATCTCCACCTTTCCAACTTTTGTAAACAGCGAGGACTGAGGAAGTGATTATGTGTCAGTCTGTCCCATCACCACAAACATGTTCTCTTAAATCACATGCATGTCATTAACTTAATTATTACTCCACTGTACAATTAGCATCAAAACAGTCATCATCATCAGAGGTTGAACACAGCTAGGACTTTGCTGCCGGACGAAAGCATATGATTAACATTCCGAATAAACTTCATTGTTAAACCCACAACAATAACTCCAAGGACCTTTGCTTTCCCCTCCACGTTGCCTGACTGAGGTGGCCGGCCACTTCAGTATCAACCCCGCAATTACAGACATACAGAATATGTGTGTATCAATGTGATGCAGAATATTGCACGAAGCATTGTTAATCATTCAATCCCAACAGATAAAACTGTAATAGCCATGTATTATTATTCCCTATCAGAAATAGCAGCTCTCATTATCAAACAAAAGACTCTATTACTGATATCATTATCAAAAAGGGGAAATGGAGGAGGGGGTCTATAGCTTTCAGCATTTAAATGACTTTGTTTCACAGCCCCTTAGTGGGATTTTACTGTTGTCGTGATTGGCATGTACGTTTAAAAAAAAAAACAGGTCAGCTTCACATCTTTGACCTTGTTGCTGCTGAGTGGCAGTGTGTGAAGTTAGTGGGTGATTATTGGTAATGGCCACAGCTCCTCTATCATGTGGTTTTTGTTTTATGGTGATTGTGAAAATACCTTAATTGCACCTAATTCAAGCGCAACTTTGATGAACAGAAGACGGGGGATAAAACTCAACTGTGCTTGCATTTTTGCAGATGCATTGATCTTTTGTGCAGGCAGGAGTAGCTTTGAGGAGGTTTAAAGACATTCCCAGACTGAATCACCTTGAGGAGCTTGCTTCAGGCGGTCTTATGACTGCTGACTCGCAAATGAAAGAGACTCATCAATGGGAGCTGGCATGAAAATATGTTTTAAAGACCGTTGAAAAGATACCGGGACGACTCAACGCAACCTCAGCCAGCAGGCATGTCTCATTCAAGCAAATATATTAAGGTTTTTGATTGCAGATCACATGTGGAGAACCAAATGTGGAAATTAATTCTGAAAGTATTTGACCATTGACATGAACTATATAATTCCTAAGAGATACATTTCTTACTATGGCTGTAGTTTTCTTCCACAATAGCAGTATAATCTAGTAATAAGATGAATGTGAACACGACTATCCTTCCAACTTTGTTGTGTGGTCCTGGATCTCATTAGTTAATGCTGCATTTTAAAAAATAAATACCCCCTTTATTATCAGTTGCAAATCTGCAAATAACTATGCATACATTTATTTCAATGTATGAAATCATTATTTTACGCATGTTCTTGTGTTTGAGAGGAGTGTATACTTATGATGACAAAAAAAAAAAACAGTAAAGACACATGAATTCTTATTTTGAATGGTGTGCAGTTATAATTGATAAATTATCAGTCATTGTATTTAGAGTAAAATTATGCAATTAAAGCCTCTATTTGCTATTGTTTCTCAAATAGTAGATCACACTGCAAAAGTGGCTCCATATAAGAGATCTAAAAGATCTATTAGTAGCAATTAACTGCGCTTTATTTTTGCAACTGTTCATTTTATGTGATTTGATTTATAATCCTTAGGAAATCAGAAACCAAGTATTTATGATCATAAGTCTTACAATACATGAGGATAATCAATAAACTTTTCTTTACAGTTTACTTTGAATTAATAAAATTTTGTACTGTGGTCCAAATTTCTCAATGAAGGTGAAGTTCAACATCATGCAGTATATTTATGGAAAGCAATAGGAAAGCAACATTCTTAACTAAACCCCTATCTGAGGACTATAATGTGGGTTAAAAAGATTTACATACTTTACATAAGCCTAACACGCTGTGTAAATACTGCTCAGCAAACAAGATGGTGGCCTTACTCTTTTCTCCATCCCCCTGGCTGTTAGTGATACAACCGAGTAACAGACTCTGGGACAGCCGAGCTGAAAACAAAACACATGCTAATGCGTGACCTGGCTCTCCAGCCTCACCTCCTGCGATAGAGAAGCATAGTTCTCAAGTACAGCCAACCTGGTCCTTATTCTATCAATGGGAGGCCCTCTTCTCCCAACATTCAGACACATAACCATCCTTCCATCCTCCAGACAGAGAGCCCTCTCCTCTCCTCCTGTGCCGCCCCCTACCCACGCAGTGGCCCCTGGCCTGGGTAAGACCAGTCCCAATCTCTTCTGGGCTGAAGGGCCCTTCAGACGTCTACTGAGAAAGAGCAGAGGGGTGGGAAAGAGAAGGAGATGAGACAGGCAAAGAACAGAAAAGAACAGGAGAGAGGCGAGAAAATGCACAAAAAAGAAATGACGGAAAGATGTGAAAGGAGAAAGACTGAAGGAGGACACGAGGAGATGCATATGGCATCAGGCCCCTGAGGGTTATGGCTATAGTTCATGCTGTGTATTAATGTGTGAAGCGCTAGATTCTCTGTCATGCTAATCTTACTGTGTTTCTTTGTTGTGTTGGCTGGTGTCTGCTACTGTCACATACACACATCTCTCCCCTCTTCCTTTGCTTTCTTCTCTTTATGTGCTCCCCTTTTGGAGTGGACGATCAGAGGGAGTAATAGGGGGTAAACAGTGCTGTTGTCTAAAAGGATCACATTTGAATAACTAATACATCGTTAGCATTAGCATACATTAATTATTCAGCCCTGCAAAGGTGCTAACCATTTTCCATATAAGCCTCAGTTGTGTTTTTAGTTTCTGTTTACAGAAGGAATGCTTCCAGGAATCAGAACACATGAAAGAAAGAAAAAAGGAGACCTCAGCTTGCTATAATCAGCTCAGTTGACCCTGGGGCTTAATAGTGCTACATGCATTCTTGTTTCACATTTTTCATACAACAATAAAGAAGGGACTTTTCAAGGTGTGGACAGAGTTAAACAGTCAGCAAGCTGTTTTTCAGTTTCCTCCTGATTACTTTATCAGTTTGAAATCTTGGATGGGAAGAGAAATTGTGAGCGCGAGAGGAGCCAGAATTTCCTGGAGGTAGCATATCTCTCAAGTCTCAGTTGGTGTGGATGGAGGAGAGGAGGGGGCTCTCCTCCTGCGTGTTTATCCACAGTAATCAGGAGTCTGTGGAGCAGGAGCGAAGGCTTGGCAGTGAGGGGACCCTGCCACATTAGAGCGGAATGAATAGCAATGTGCCAAGCCTGGCACACCAGCACTTTAGACACAGCATCCTTTCTGATTTGGTCAAAACTTTAGGAGGGAGAGAGCGAGAGAGAGAGAGACGCCGAGACTGTTGATCTGGAGCAAACTGGACCAGTGTTTCAGTTTTGTGTTGTTTTTTTTCTTCTTCTCTCCACTCATGAACTTTTGCGGCAAAGCAATGGGGAGGAACAAAAGAAGCCGTTCTGGGTTGACAAAGAGGAGAATAGATGGTATGCGAACGACAAGCCGCCATCTGCTCTGGAGGACGACCAAAATCTTGACACACTTCAGCAATCCCACAATCCCCTGCTCCAGGAGCGTTCCAGGCGCCCCATTCATACTCTCCCCTCCACTCCCAGAGTCTGTGTGATTTCCCCCTTTTCTCTCCTCCTCAATTAAGTCATTAATTCCTTTCTTCACCCCCCTCTTAATGACCGCAGAGGCACAAACAAGCCCTGGTTGCTTCCTATTGAGGTCCTGTGATTGGGCATAATTGCTGCGAGGGCCTAAGTATGGGGAATCGGGAATGAGGGAGGAGGCAAGCATTGTCTTTTGACTGCAAAGAGGAGAGCAGGGAAGAAGATGCGCATTAGGTGGTACCATTCCTCTCTTGACCTGTGCCACATTAGTTTCAGTGAACATTTGTCTGTCCTCAATGGAGGGACGATGAAAATGAATTGAATGGATCTGAACTTGGAAGAACAAAAAAACTAAAAGAAAATGCTAAAATTTACCATCACAGAAAACACAGGGGACTGCATACATTTCCATGTTAAACAGCAGGTCTTTTGTCCACCTACTAATTATTATGACACATCATGTCTTCATCATGCAAGTTTCAAGACTGCCATGTGTTGAATGCTTTAGGGCGAAAGGTGCCTTTGCTAAGAGGAACTAATGAAATGCCAACGTGTGCAAAGAAATGCTTTTTTATTTGTAGCGAGGTGTGTGAGGTGAGGTAGTCACCTGACATGTACATGAAACTTTGCAAATCTTTCTGTGTCCCAACTACATTGTTTCAAGCTGGCGAGGTCTTCGCTTCAGTCTTTGAACTGGAACTTGGTCCAGTTAAAGGGAGATTCAGCACTGGTTGTGACTGGTGCTGGCTCACTACATAACGTCTAATGGCTTCAAGCGAGCAGTGTCCACCAAGGATGCCCTCCAAGAGAGAGGGAGTCCAACATTCCACCCTAAAATCAACCGTCTTGTTTGGCTGATTGTGCATTATGTGACCATCTGCAAAAAATTGGGAGCGTGTGTGTGTGTGTGTTGTTGGGGCTTGGTTAAAGGGGCGGGGCTGGAGTAGCTGAGGGATGTGCAGGGAATTAGACAGTCTTTATAACACATTTTGGGGATAAATGCATTTTTGAAATATTCACAGATTGCTCCATTTATAGATGTGGAGAAGTAGAAACAGAGATAGAGAAAGAGAAACAGAGGGAGAGGGGACCAGATAGAGTAAATCTCCAGATTAGAGATTAGCCATAGTAACAGATTTAAAGGGGTGCCTGGTCCTCGGCCAGCCTGCTCAGGCATCTATCTGGCTTCTGCTGGCCAGGCCTGCCATGGCCCTTCTAAGTAGATCACTCAACCCTTACTGAGGACGCCGTGCTGCCACTATTATCTCCTATGGTCTCTCATTTATTCTCTCTCTCCCTGTTCATTCAGCTCTAAGAACAGGAGACAAAAGGTTCTGCCTGAATCAGACTTGAGCAGAGGATGGGTTGGATGGAGAGCACTTTATCCACCCTTCCTGGCTAGAACTCCAGGCTTTACAGAATTTCTCCCCTCAAAATAAAACTCCAAAGCCCCTTTGCTAATGTCCAGATCAGAAGAGCATTTAAGCACTGCCGCCGAAGGCTCAGTTTGATAGTTTCAGGAGGGGATAGAGAAAGGAGGGGTAGGCGTATTTACTCCTTTTAACGTGTAATGGTGAAAGTGGGTGTTTGCGTGATGCAACAAATGATGTTCCCCTTGGCCTAATGATTATCTTTGAGGTTTTTAGACCCTTTAAGCAGTTCTTATTGGGACCTAATTCCTGTTTTTACATGGGTGTAAGTAATCTGCTGTAATCGGCACATTCACCCAAACATACTCACATATGTATGCACAGAAACACAGGGGGTCAAATAACTATTACACACACTTGTGGTGTAAATCCCATTGAGGCCAAGCTGCACGGGCTGGACACATGGGGTGGCTCTAAAGGTAAGAGGTTAAAAATTATCTGTGGGAACTTTTTCCGCCTCTCAGTCATTTAACCCCTTTATATCTTTTTAATCGGTTTTGGAATATGTTTAAACAGACATTTTAGGCATCTGTTAACTGTCCAAATCTCTTGAGCATATGAGCTCATTGTCAACAGCTGGACACCACATCAAGTGCACTGATCCAGTGACTATACTATAAAAACAGTATATTTTAAAATTAGCTGTGTAAGAATTACTTTAAAAAATTTTAAAACTTTTGATGGCGGAAACAGCAGCATAAATAATAATATTCAATAAAAGAAAATTAAAAAAATCTATTGCACGGTGTTAACAGGACCTAGACAAAGACTGAGCAGCTATATCTTGCCTTGCATTATTCTTCACTAAGCTGCTTACAACCCAGTTGTGGCCTGATACAGAGATGAAATCTTGGAGAGATGTGTCTCAGACCAAGGAAGCAGTGGCCACTGATTGGACAATCGAGCTCTTGGATGGAGGATGTGCGCTGTGTGTATCATACACACCCCAAAAGATGGCGGGACACAATGAGAAATCACAGCTCTTTCACTTTCCATCCATCTGCCCACCATGGAGCGTGCTTAGTGTGTGCCACTTGGCTTAATTCTGTCCCATCAGCCACCACAAAAGCCCCCCGATCCAATCACAGGGATCAGACCTGGGCCAAGACCATGAAACGGGGAGCCAAGGAACAGACCAGAATCAACAGCCTATTCTCTCAAGATCACAGACAACACACAGACACACATAGGAAATAAGGGGGCAAGAGAAGACACAAAAAAAGAATATGGAGGACAAGATGGCATGGAAAGTGTACATTAAAAAGTGAGGATTATTTCCTTCTCAAATTTTTTGATTCAAGAATTCAAGTTCAACTAGCTCCAACTCTTACTCCAGGGATGGATGAGAAGATGACAAAAGTCAAACGAAAACGAGAGCAGAAAAGTTACCATATGTTACAGCTGGTGTGTTGTTTTCTTTCTTTCTTTTATAAAATTTTTTTTTTTTTAGAAAAGTAGGCCAAGAGATCAGAATAGAAAGACGAGGGCAGAAAAATACTTTTCTCAAATACCATACATTCCCTCTGCCTCTCTCTCTCTCTGTCTCTCTCTCAACTTCAGCCTCTGTCACTCTCTCACTCGCTGAATGTTAATTGTGTGAGAGCAGGTCATCAGTAGCAGTGCATTAGAATAATGGAAATAGATGGCAGAGACCTACAGATAGCAACACAAGCCATCTTCCCTATTTGCATGGCTGTGTGCTCCGGGACAATTATGTCATTATCACAGACCTGTGTGTGTGTGTGTGTGTGTGTGTGTGTGTGTGTGTGTGTGTGTGTGTGTGTGTGTGTGTGTGTGTGTGTGTGTTGAATGACAGGTGGGCAAACGAAGCAACTAATTGCCAAGAAAATCTGAACTCGCTCTCTTTCACTTTCTGTGTTGCTTTTTAGAATCTCTTAAAAAGTATGTTCTCTATGTGTTCTTCCTGATTTCACTCCAAAAAGTGGAAGCTGTGGAATGAATGTAATGCTTATGCCATGCGTAACATTAAACAAGCTTAACAAGAAACATTTTGACATTTTTTGCTGTTGTGCCAAAGAGCATAAAAACTTGGCTTCATCATATAAAAACTAGTAGAACCACTCTTGACAATGTCACATATCGTTTTTAATTTAACTAGATATAATATAAGAAGGTAATGCTAAGGTAAGATAGGCAAACGCTTATTGTCTCTTGATTCTGCACAGACAGAAGTATCCAGTAGCAAATGAACATTTAAAAAAATCTTTCAGATTCAGATTTATTGTCATTGTAGTGCAAGTACAACAAAACTGGTGTAAAGTCAACTGTTTTAATAACACACCATGAACTAAGCCCAAATACATGGGGAATACCCATGTTAGCCTCTTTCACCCATCACCTTGCGACCCTGCCATGCTATATAGGGATCCAGACATAGCCTTTTCCCATTTCCAGTCTACTGGTGAGAAAATACCGGAAACACAAATAAAGACTAGGTAAAGCTCATCACTGATAGCATCTTCCCCCTTTCTTCCTGTTCCCTGTCCACCACTGAAATAAGTCTGGGTTTTCAAAGGTGACCAGACCTCATCAGCGAGCCGAGACATAAGAAAACACAGCAAAAAGCAGAGAGGGATAACCTTTGACCCAAACAAGTGTCTGTTACCTCCGCCATACACGACTGACACTTCCTGTACTCATCAAGACAGGGAAGAGGAGGCATACTTGCTAACCATGCACTGTCACCTCTCTCATGGCAGATGCACTGCGTGAGTGTGTCTGTGTATGTGTGTGTGTTTCTACTACATTCCTACTTAGATTTGATCCCACTAAAACAGGTAATGACCAACTGAAATCACCACCCGACGAGCACTTTTCACTACATTTTTCAAAACAGCCAGAAAAATACAAAGTACATGTTTTGATGGTGGCAGCCAGATCGCTGTGCCGTCTGAATTAAAAAAAATTAGTATTGACATGACAAATCTGAGCAGTTATGAACATGGACAACAAGAGACCATTAAATCCATCAACAGAGTCTTCAGGCTGTTTCAGTAGCGTCAGAGATGTTGGACAACATGCATTTATCTCACTAGCAGCAGGCATTGTGGAGAAAAGGTGCGAGGTCTTTTTTTTCTGTGAAACCTCTTAGCGTCCCATAATCAGGAGTGATAATGTGTCTCATTCTATGCTAATGTGTGTGTTTTACAGCAATCAGGCGACAGGTGATGATAGCACGCACTGAGAGATGTTCTGCTGTGTGCTTGTGCGGCGCGCGTGTGTGTATGAGAGAGAGCGCGCAAGTGTGGACGCAAGGCACCATTAGTGACTTCCCAGGTCCTCTTCAGGAATACAATGGGCGGCGAAATTGCTTTAATGGAAAAAGGCTAATGTGAGACGCATACACACACATGTACACACACATGAACACACCGCCTTAGCAAATCACTCAAGCCAGTGAGAGGTAGAAAAAGGGAGAATATTATCACTTACACTTGAAAAAATAGAGATGGAGGAGAGAATAGACAGCGAGGAGAGAGTTGGTACTTACTTCATGCTTCCACCCACTACAGTCAGTAGTTTTCCAAAACAGAGGCATAGATTCTCAAGTTAAGATATAGCTGATGTTTTTTTGTTTTTTTTCTAACCTGTCAACCCTTCTTCAACATGCAGGTGTGATTTGTGATGAGATGATGACAGGAACGAGAAGAGAGAAAAGATGACCCTGTATAAGTAGATTAATGTCACTGCAAAAGTCACTTTGTATAGGGAATTTTACATTATCTAGACTCAAAAGAGAAATGGTCAGTGCTGGGAACACCCATCTGTAAAACTCAAGAAGTTAGATCTCATAGTTAGATTGACCTGGTTCAAAAAGCTGTGTCTATTGGCTGGAGCGGAACAATTCGAGCTTTGGGTTTGTAGGCGGAATAAAGGACAAGAAGAACACAAGAATGGCACTGGACTGCGAGGAGATGTTTACATAGTGTTCACACTACGTAATGCAACTTTAGCATAATATGCGGTTATCCATTCATTTAGTTGATCCAGTAACATCCCTAAATAGTAAGAGCTGTATAAATATATAGAATATTTTATCATGCTCATATGTGTGGAAATCTCTGGCTCACCTTAAAGAAGACATTGATGTTTGCTCTATGGCCCATATGAATTATAGAAGTGGGAATCACCAGAGACCCCACAATACAATGTAATCACATTACTTAACTAACAATACAATATTATTGTGATTTTAAATTTTCTGTGACATGCTAAGTATTGCGATACGATATATTGTGATTATCACGCATAATTTCTATTGCTGACAAACTGACTGTATTACAGTTTATTCCAATTTAACTAAATGCAAATACGTGGACTACTGTGTAATTACAATTATTTTGAACACTAAAAAGTTTGATTTGTTTTTTTAATTTGTATACAAAATATAGATATTTGGTGTCCCTGTATCAATATATTACCAGGCAAAAATATTGCGATACTGTATCGATCCCCCCCCCCCACCTGTAATAAATATGAATAAAGTATTTATTAAATTATTATCATTATTTATTATTTATGTGGTTTGGTTTACAAAATTATTCTTGAGCTGTTGTTATTTTTTTCCCTCTATTTTGTTTCCTTAACATTGCTTTATTTTCCAGAATAGAAGGTACAGGAGGTGTCAGTCATAAGTTTGTCAAAATGTAAGCCAGTTTTAACACGATAAACACATTTTCAACATGAACCTTTTAAACCAGAATCTGCGAAATCACAACTTGCTGTTAGCAGCTGGCTGCCAGAGCATTATGGTCTGGACCAACTGAATGTATAATCACGTCAAGACAACTGTGTGAATTAACATAAGTTCAATAAGCAACTCACGCTTCTTTGAGAGACAGGTCCACACACATACACACACACACACACACACACACACACACACACACACACACACACACACACACACACACACACACAC
>JAUYWH010000016.1:9750294-9773823 GCA_034779795.1 Ctenopoma multispine | reverse complement strand
CTTTGAGTCAACTTTTTGACTTTGTCAACATTGTATCAACTTTTTGTCTTTCTCAACTTTGTGTCAACTTTTTGTCTAAGTCTAGTTGTCAGCTAAATTTCATAGGTAAAACTGCTCTACGTCACTGGAAGGGTTCTTTAATGATACTATTGTATCTGTTTGGTGCTGCTGATACCTGGTCATGGACATCTGACACATGACATAGGCAACGACTGGCACAGTCAAAATAGAGGTATTTTATAGTGGTAAGTATAAAGTATAAAGAAACGGTTTTACTGTGTAAGCACAAGACTCAAGTAAATCCACTTAGTTACTTTCCACCATTGCTAATTTGAGAGTTGACAATAATCCAGGGCAACACGTTGTACTAAACCATATTACACACAACAAAAGACATATTAGAAGGCTATTAAAAGTCCCTTTGAGAAAATGTCATATAAATCTGAACAATTAGTGGAAGAAATTCTTTGTGTAGCAGAGTAAAATAATGCTTTGGGGGAGTCTGCAGCTATTGTGAACACACTGAAGGCACATCTCACATCTACAGTGAGTAAGATTGACAGATTTCTTCTCTGAGCTGAAGCAAACCTCTTGCCCTGAGTGTGTGTGTAATGAGAGACAGGTCTTATGACAAGCACTAATCAGCCCACACTCTTGACCCTATGGCAAAGAGGCTGACACGAGGGAATACACCCTGACACCACTAACAACTTATGTGGCCTGTGTGTTTCTGGATGAGCATGTGTCACTTCAGGTAACACAGACATTCGGCAGGAATGAGTACATTAAATTCAGTCTACATAGAATGTCAATTTTCTTATAAATGGAAAAGTACTTTGCTCTGAAAAAGATTTTGAGTTCTTTCAAAAATGCATTTCTATGAAAATCAGACATATTTTTCTTTTCTTTTTTACTACTTAATTGATTCTTATGGGGACAGTTGATGACGTTGTCAGAAAGAACAGGGAATTAAACCACCAATTCTGGGATGGATGGACAACTACACATCAAACGGATATACAGCAAAAACAAAACAAAAAATAACACTAAAATGAGCAAAAAGTCTTGAGCATTTCTAGTTGGATGGTTGATTGGTTGGCTACATTACCACAAAACAAAACAACAAAAAACTACAACTGCATCCCAAAAGGGTCCAAGTGTATCAATAAGTGCTGTCTATTTACCATGTTGTGTGTGTGTGTGTGTGTGTGTGCCGGCTTCTATTACAGTCATGTTGACACTTGGCAAAAGTGACAGCAGTTTTCTAGGAGCATCATCAGTCCAGCTGATAACAGAGGGGCCACAGCCTCAGATCAACACACTTCAGGCTCTTTCAGCATCAGTGTATCTACAAGGAATGCATCACACTGTTCATGTACTCATCCAGGTATGTTTATTGTTTTCCAGAGTGCACTGACAGACCAGAATAGACATACAGCACAGACAGGACTGAGCATTCAATGGCAATCTGAAAAAAATCATTCTCACTCTGTGTTTAGGTTTGGTAAAAAGGGTGAATAGTTATATTAGATAATTATCAATAGATACATAAGGATCTTGTACAGAACCCGTTAGTCCACATAAATTACACCACAGTGAAGTACAAGTGGAGTAAAAGTGCAGCTACTGTGGAGTGATTATGAGTTTTATTAGACAAACATATTAAGATACATTTTGATATATGCTCCAGTATTTCTAAAAGTCTCTTCTGACATGTTCAGCATATCATTCAGTCATTATGGAGGTTATAAAATCAGCATTACTGTAAAAACTGTGAGACAAGTTGGATGTGCTGCTCAAAAAAAAAAAAAAAAAAAATCATCAGTCAAATAAAAAGAATTTGACTGATGAGGCAGTGACTGGTGAGTGTACATTTTCACTCAGCACAACATGCTAAGAGTTTTTTTTTTTGACAAGACATTATTTATTGTTCAATAAATCTTGAATAAATATATTACATAAATCATATTCTAACATGCACAAAAAGCAGTGTTGTTGATATTCATAAAAAAAAAAAACAACTACGACAATATGTAAAAGGTCTGGTTTCAAAACTGTGGTTCAGGATTTATTCTTTCTTGAATGACAACCTCTCACTGTCCACAAAGGAAGAAGACAATTTGTTTAACTGACCCTACCTGCAGTGATAAGATATTATATAATTAATTATGAAATTAATTCAGTTCTTCACTCAATAACAAAAACCCAGCTGAGAATATTTTTGTTCATTCAGCGTGCATAGTGTCCCTCCCTGTTACTGCATGTGGGCTGGTTGGCAGTAAAAGTTTGAAGAAATGAGACGTCATATCTCTTTTTCAATTTGAGCAACAACACAACCCCAGCATCAAACGCAAAGCATAACCTGTCTCAGTGTAATCTCGATGGGCTCCATGAGTTATGATGAAAGTGTTCTAAGTGTCAAGAAACAACTATTGCACGTGGATGTTAAGAAAATGTGACTTTAAGTTTGTGTCAGTTTTAACTGATATCACACAGTAGTTACAAAATGGATGCGAACACACCTGTCACCTGTGACTCTCAGTCATCATTTTGGCTTACAGCTACTGTATGAGGAGTGTAAAAGCAACAATATTGTAGTGGATCATCACTCAGCACAAGCACATACTGTAGAAATTATTGCACCACACATGTTAAGGTATCCCTGCACCAAAAAGGTTATACAATAAACCCTTTATGAGATGAACAAATGAGCGTTGTACAAGGAAGGTAATACTGCTGATGGCAAACTGCAAATCAAACATGTGGCCATACACAAAATGAGAGAAGTGTGCAGAAATGCATAATCTGAATTTACTGTATTTCTACTTATGTCTGAGGAGTTTATTCGGCACAGTCAGTTTCCCAATGTGCGACTCTGGTGTCCTCGACTGCACAATGCACAGGATCTATTTGGACCAGTCCACTCTGGCAAAGAAAGGGTGGGATTTGATATCATCCACGCCTCCCACTCCAGCCCCCAGTCTTTCCATTGGGTTGTACTGGAGCAACTTCGTAATTAGACAGACAGAAAATATAAATTACACACTTTCACAGAAGAGTTTATCACACAGTGAGCTCACGTTTAGATATTCAGAGTAAAGAAACTGATAAATGAGAACTGAATAGTTCGCTCTGAAAAGAAGCGATAGCATAGCGTCTTTTCTGTATAGTGACTCTACTGGATTGGTGACATATGTATACTACATAAAGCAAAGATAAATCCAGACTAACCATATTAATACGCATCTAAAGAGTTCCAGTTTTGAGGATTTGCAATTAGTCAATATGTGTAATGTATAATAACATACTGACATCTGTCGCAATCTAACACAAAAATTCCACTTTCCAAATCTTAAAAAATAGAAAATAAAGCAATTGTAGGAAGATGTAGTTTTGTTTTAAAATGTATTATATTTATATGTTTGTGTTTTGTCTTGTGGTGATTAATTATTATTTCTAATGGACATGCTAGGGATCATTTATCAATCAAATAGTGACTGTCACAGTCAGTTTCTAGATCTTCTTTGAAGATGCAGAGAAATAGTGACTGCAGCTGCTCTTGTTACTACCAATTACGTCTGCTAAATTTACAATATAAGAAAATAGAAAATGTATTTTTTTTCTGCAGCATTTTTTCTGGAAAACTGCTAGTGAACAAAGGACCAAAGGACTGAATCACTACTATGTTTATTAACCTATGAGGGACAGTACCAAAGCTGACATTTATTTATATGAAGATTACTTTGAGCAAGCAAGTAATGTTTCCCCCACATTTTCTTTCCCCTGTAAAAAATACTTACCGGTTATACACTGCACTGGGGAGATTAGTTACTATGAGAATGAATTAATCTTGCACTTTAAGTTGAATTTGACTTTTGAAATAAATAAACAGAAAAAATATTTTTATGGGTCATGAAATTAAAATCTATAAGTACCAAAAGACTGAATTTTATACAGCAGAAGTAACAAGTAGCACTGCAGACTCTCACCTGCTCCAGCAAAGATCTGGCCTCCTCTGAAACAGACTCAGGGATGTTTAGAGCTGTGTGGCGACCGATTCCTGCTGGATGGCACTGCAGCAGAGACTGTGCAGAGGGAAGGAGGGGTGGAAAGAAGAGAGGTAGATAACCATCAAATTAAACAAAGAAAAAACCTGACGTACTAAGAGCTGAGGGGACAGATATACTGACGCCCGCAGTGCCTAGGTCAGTGTGAGAGCACGGAGACTGGACAAATAGGAGGAGACCAAAGAGCCAGAGCACCTGAAACAACATTGATCGCACCAGCTAAAACATCATAGCATAATTTTATAACTGTTTCTCTTTCTTGGAACTGCTGTGTGTCAGAGTAATTGAAAGCAATAGAAAGAATGACATGGAAAAAAAACATGTTGTGTTTGGTCAGTTTGTTCTTGGTTTATACAGCTTACTGGAAGAACCAACAGTTAATCAGCAGTTAGTATAAAGGCACCAGTTTTTCAAGGTAAAACCTGACCCTGTCAAACCCCCAATTTAGTTAACATAAAATTGTTGCAAAAAGTAAAACTATTCCAAGAAAGGAGTTGAAGGGAGCATGCGACCCGCAAGTGCTTATCAAACCACTGAATACAGTCTCTATTGTTAATGTAATTGACAATAATCACTGTAATCACTGTATGTGGCCACAACATATCCTTCAGTGCATCTACACCTACAAATTATAAAAACACATTCAGCAAAAGAAAGCTGTAAACTGTTTGTGTTGGTGAGGACCCTGTAAGTTTTTTCCATCATTTAGGTCGGTTGCCTCTCTCCCTCTCTCCTGATACATGCTGCAGGAGTTCTGGCTGGGTTCCTAGCCACAGTCAAGACTGCTCCAGGCAAGATCTTATCCTGCAAGGATCAAGAGACACTGTGCGCCTGTGTGTGTGTATCCTTGCCAGGACCGTACCCAGACATAATCATCAAAGGAGACATCTGTGTAACTCAGGTTTTTTTTCCCAGGTAAGTGGGTGTGTAATGTTCAACATAATAATAACACCCCAACTCATGTTTGAGGAGAACAACTGATGGCTGATAAGAAAATGTGCCCACTGGCAATCAGTTAGAATTTATTCAAATTGAGTAGACAATGAAAAATTGAAAGGATAACCTGCACCTGCACTGATGTCTATGTGTGCATAGATGTCCTTCAAGAGAGCAGCAAGTTCTAATTAGCATGTGTATGTGGACATGTAAAACAGCTGAATATCTATCTGCTGTTTTGCAAACAAAAGGCACTGAGATGCCCCTCTCCTCCCAAGCCTGTCTTGAAAGAAGTCTCTGGTCCTGGACCAGCTCAAGCACCTTGAGAGCTGACCGAGTCTTCACCTTTCACGCCGATCTGAGGTCGGTGTGCTCTGAGCCCAGCACTGCTCCAGGAGCCAGCATAGAGGCCCACAGAGAGCTGACCCCTGGCCCAGCAGATGGAGCTCAGGCTGGGGGAGAAAGTCACACCGACACCCCTGGCACTCCCCGAGAACCAGAGTAAGAGACGGGAGCCAAGACGCACCTCACACACATAGACACACACATACACAGACAAAAAAAACAAAACAACTCCACCTACTCAAACACATACAGACGAGCGCACAGAATCAAACACAACCTGGCAGAACCATAAAGACTGTGAGAGAGTTGAAAGCCAAGACACCTACAGACAACTCATAACACCTTAGCCATAACAAAGATAACATTTTTTCAAATACTTTTTGACTCACCATCCCAGTCAGGAGCTCAAACAGGATGGCGCCCAAACTCCACCAATCACACGCTGTGGTCTCCTCGCTGATACCTCCCACCTCTGAAACAAGAGCAAAAAAGAGGAATTATTAAATATGATAAGCAGAACAACACACGAACAAAAATAACAAACTAGTCAAATATATTAAATAAGAAAATAATCAAACACATGACTATAATAATTTTTTTATCTCAAGCTTACAAGCTACTTTACGCATCTTGCATTTAAACCGAATGACATCTTGAATTACTTACAAAAACACAGACACAGTCACACACATGAAAACAAGTGTGTGTCTCATAAAAGGGTGATTTGCATAATAAAAAAGCAGTTAAATTGAGGAAACCGTCTGTGCTGTAACTTCATACCATCTGCATGACCTGACCTCAAACACGCAGGCATACAACACACACACACACACTCCCCAAGAAATGTAAAAGCAGGAACGCGAGAACAAATAGTCCTTCTGCACTGGAAATGATGACACCACAGGCTAGTGCTGCACTAATGATTATTTTTATTACTGAGTTATTATCTGCTGATTTTTTTGGCAATAATTTATTACTTGTTTGGTTTAAAAATGTCAGAAAAAAAATGTCAGCTCTTAAATTTACTGAACCCTAAGTCATTTCATCAAACGTCTTGTTTTGCCTATTTAACAGTCCAAAGAGGTTCACTAACATAAAAGTAAAACAGTAAAAGTAAAGCAGCCAATCATCCCATTTTATAAGTAGTAGCCATTAAGTGGTTAGCATGTTTGCTTAAAAATAAATTCAATGACAACTTGATTATCAGATTATCAATTAATTCTCTGTCAGTTGCCTAATTGCTGAAAGTTTAGCTCATGGTCAAAATTCTACGAGATATGGATGAACAACCAGTGCGACAACCAGCTTGATGGAAGGCTTAGGGACTCACAGTGTACATTTAACTATGGCATAATAACCAAGAGTGATACTTGCTTTGCTAAAGTCAAAAGTGTATGAGAGTGTCACTGAAAGACTGTGTGTGTATGTGTGTGCTAGCTCCACTGGGTACCAGATGGCCTCTTGTGCCGCTCAGCTTCTCTCCACTCTGCTCCAGAGGGAGGGGTCCTGGTCACCCAGAGGGATGTGACCCAGGGTCACAACAGTGCGTGCCCAGAGACCAGGCTCCTCAGATGGGGGAACATAAGAGACAAAGACCTCTCATGTCCTGGAGGATGCCGGGAACTCCAGGGGCCCGTGCAGCTCTCTTGCAGCCAAGGTTAGAGAGGGCTATGATACGACTTGCATGTTGCGCATACACAAGACACATACACACATGAACATACAGCCAACTGAGCAACCAGTCTCCAGGGCTTCCTAGGACTACTGTTTTGACAACCAAGGAGAGAAGATCGTCATTGAACGGACTAGTGATACCTGTGTAGTTAGGAGCTGGAGGGGAGATACTGGACACACACACACACACACGTCTCAGAGCAAGGTCGATGTCATCACAATGGATTAATGTCTAAGGAGCTGCAGGGAGAGTACAGTGGAGCTGGCTACACTTACCGCTCTGTCAGAGAGAGGCAGGGAGAAAGGGAGATAGAGAGAAAGAGGGTGGGAAGGGAGAATAAACTGCAAACACAGGCCATGGGTCACTCAGAGCCCCCTGTTAAAAGCGCTGCAGTGAGTAAATATTCAAATTTGATCACTAACCTGGCATTTTCTTAGTTGAACAGCACATGAAAAATTCTCAAATTAATCACAAGAATTATAAGAAAATAGAAAGGATACTGAGGAGGTCAGATAACAATACAGTGCGGTCACCTCGTGACCTCTTCTTCCCTTTCCCCTCAACAATGCAGTTCCCTCCTGCTTTGTATCTTAATCACACTCCATCTCCTCCCTTCTGGGGGCCATAAGGAACTTTCTCTCTTCTCCTCTTAGACCGACTTCCCTAAAAACTTAACTGACTGTCATTGTTGAAAGAGGAAGTGAAGTGTGTGCAGGTAGGAAGTAAGGAGGGACTGCTGTATGATGTTCCAAGACTGTGAATGTGTCTTGTGTGAGCTCAGTTTAACAAACTGAATAATATATTCCAAACTAAGTGAAAGCAAACCCATGACTCATCTTCACTGTGAGTAAATATATTCAAATCATACAAGCAGATGTTCGCCCAGGGTACAATTTCTTCCTTGAAAAGCTTTTTAAAACAATGAGATGACACCTCAGTGTCTAAAGGGGAAGTAAACTTTATCTTCCATTAGATCATAAGCCGAGCATGTAAAAGAAAAAGAAACAGAAAGCAAACACAGGATGATGTTTGGTCCTCTATAACAGACTTTACCTCAGTACCTCAGAGGGGAAGAATATTGTATTTCCCTTTTCTTAGACATTGAAGACAATTGGTTTTGGCCTTGCTTCCCTCTTAATAGAACAAAACAATTTCCATTTCTGCTCAACTTAGGTTGAGTTACAGCGTGGCTCAACAGCTTTTTGTTTTATCTTATTACAGAACCAAACATTAGCCATCTGATGTTTATCGGTAATGATGGAATGGGGAAAGAGTAAATAATCTGAAGTGCAGAATAAACAGATTAATACCCTGCCACTTTATTTTCCGAGTCCACTCCCCTGTTTTTTGGGTGTGAATGTGTGCGTTTTAAAAACATGTTCCCCTCCTTCTTACACAGACACTCACACGCGCACATACGGTCACAGCAGGCCCCCTGCTAGCTTTCTGGCAAACAGTCATAAATCTGTCATCGGGAATGAAGCCGTCGCTGGAGCTGACCCTGTCTGGATAAACAGCAATGCATAACAAGGGCACAAGAGACACACATTCACCAACCTGTTCTTGTGTGTGCGTGTGTGTGCGTGTGTGTGCGTTCACACCGCACACACACATCAGTGATCTATAAATAAATCTGACAGTCTGCACTGGAGGAAATACAAGTAAGAAAAATAAGCAACAGACATTTCTTTGTAATAATGGCAACAAAAAAGTGAACAGAATGAGAAACAAGTAAAAGAGAGAAAGTTGTCAGTGTCTGACGAGGACCGTCATTATGTGGAAGTGTTTGTCTTTTTGCTCAACATCAGCATAACACACCCCCTGTTGGCTGCTATTATGTATTACATCCCCGGATCCACATGGGATCCACAGTCCTTTAACTAACAGGACATTTCACACCTGTGCTGAGGTCAGTTCAGTTCAATTCCAGCTCAGATTATCTCTTTTATCCGCAAAACGCGTGCACTCACATACATTCACTTACACTTCTCCTTCCTTTGCTTATCCCCAGTTACTCTTTTTGCCATACAGATAATGTGCACCTCACCCTGAGGTCTAAATCTTAGTATTTAGTCAATTAACCAGTGTACAATAAATTAGGGAAAGACAGTTTTGATGATGGGTTCAAAGTTTATGTCTGTTTTTAGGTTATGTGAAAGAACCGAATGTTGAAAAAAGTCTTAAAATGTCTTTTATATAGAACATTAGTTTTATTTTCTTTGGTTCATATAATTTTCAATTTAATACCTTTGGGCAAAGAAAATATGGATAATGGAAAGAGAACTTATGACTTAATTTTTGAAAAGCTCTACATTATTAAATGGTAAAAACAGTAATTACTTGCATGTCAGAAACTCACTTAACATTTTATTCTTAAGTTTTATTAATCCACTATAAGTCAAACGTTTACTTTTCTAAAATCCTAATCTATCGACCCAACACATTTACCAAAGTAAAATCTCTCACTGCTTTCAACAAGAACATGATCAAATTAATTAAATAATAACTTAAGTGGTGAATATGTCTCAGCTTAGCATTTAGATTTTAAGATACATTATGCATAGAACTCCTCGTGCTGAGCTTTACTTTAGGTCATCTGTTGCTGTAACATATGCCCTGATGCACTTCTATTTCCATTAGTAGGCTTTTAAACAAGCTGTTGCTAAGGGAATAAAAATACACACTTTGGATATTACACAGAGCATTTGTTGCTTTCAGATTTATTACAACAGTGTCATACTGTATGTTCTAGACACAAGGAGGATTTAAATCTGAAGTGACCTTTCTGGATTGAGAGAGAGGATGAATATGAGAGCATAGCTTAATATAAAGTGTGTGGAAGAGTGAATGAGTGCAAGGGTAATTGTGTGTGTCTCCGAGTGTGTTGCAATGTTTTCAGGGAACAGTTATGCACTGCGCATATTAAGAAAGATGTCATTAAACACATTACACATCTGTCAATCTATCCAACAGTCCAAGTGTGAAGCCATATGTTTATAGCAACATACTGTAAAAGTTATCCACCCATAGATGTCAAATGCATGAGCATGTGTATACACACACACACGGGCCACACACAGAAGTGCTAACTCGGGACATGGTGGTGTAGTCTAGCAGAAGTTTGTTTTAGGCAGCTTTTAAACAGCATGCCAGAGCTGCAACAAGCCAGCTGACTTACTGCACGACTGCTTCACTGTTGCACAACAGCACACTCTACAGGACAACAGAAGAACTACAACACATTTCTCAAAGCCGTTACCACTCGCCCAAAAGGGAGGTCCCAATTCATACTCCAAATATTAACCAATCTAACTGCTGGTAAAAATGTAAATCACACTGCCGCATTGTACGTTTGTATATGTATGTGTTAATTTATATATGCTCGTTTAACCACACAAAACAACAAGAGCACCTTTGCATAGGAATTTCTGTCGATCTAATGGTCAAAAAGAATCAGTGTTCATATGTTTCCTACTCTTGTGATTAGTCTGTGTACGCTTGCATTGTTATTTCACGTCACGCTATGAATGAAGGTTTTGTGATCATGGGAAAGTGGCCTACTTATGGTCCTGCATGCCTGCATAGAATTAACCCAACACAAGCCTCCTACTGACACGCACACACACAAATCACATGTAAAATTAGGTTCCTATTAACAACTATAGAATGCATAAGTAAAAGAAAGAAAAAATTACGTGTCTTATAATGTGTGGGAATATTTTACCTGGTGCACAGTACATATTGGTGACGGCCTCTTTGTCACAGGAATCCTCCACATCACTCCAGCTACAGAAGTAGGTAATCTGAACATGACCTAAAGAGAGAGAAAAGATACCAAGTGTTCAGCTTAAAACCTAAGTGTGAAACATCCATCAAATGCTCTGTCTCTTGTCAACCTCACATAGTCAAGTGTCACTCCGACACTCTACTTTTCAAACTGTTTACTCACCTTTAGAGCACTTCCTTCCTCCATTCCTTTCTGCCTCTCTACATCCCTCTGTGAGCTTTTCAAGCACACAGCCTCAACGATTACTCGTGTTTAGCGACTACCCGTTAACGCTATCATTAGAACTAATGGTGTCATTAGGTAGCCGTGGCCATTAGCCTGGGCTAGCCAGACTGATGCACCACACTAGGCCGTTGATGGGCCCTTTAGAACAATAATTACCACCAGGGAGACGAAAACAGCCACTCAGCTAATTAGATGCTTGTTGATAACGAGGTGGAGAGAGATGATTGCAGGATGACAAAAGAAGAAGTTGAGGGGGAATCTGTGACCTCCTGGTAAAACAACATTTTACCTTCTGGAGGAGCTTGCATTTTGGTAAACAGATTAGATCAGGTAGACGGACAAAGCTACTCCCTTACTATAAGCAGTAAATACTACTGACCCGTAGAAATAATCTGCAAAGATGCTGACTTCATATCTTAAAAGACTTTTTTTTTTGTCAGAGTAATAAAACAGTCTCTAGTCCCTAGACTCCCTAGACTCGATACACTACAAAAGTTCACTCTGACCCACTTGCATGAGCCCAGCAAAAGTTCGAAGTTCTACCTTCAACACTGTCTATGCATACTGGTGTTATCCAGCAACACATTAAACCATACTGGTTTGCTTTTAGCACAGAGCGTGGACAAGCTAATATTCCTCACACACAACAGGCACAGTCTACTTGCTACCTCCCTCTTCTCTCCTTTTAGTGCACCAAATTTCAAATTCAGGTTTCTTGGAAGTTTACTGTTTTCATTATCATAAAGATCTTAATATCCACGGTGGTAAATCCTATAGAAGTAATCTCGATGTCTTGTTAACGTACACAGTATTGGCAGACTAAATCTACCAGCATCTAGTACAAGCTATAGAAAAACTTTAGTCAAAGTTGTAATAAGTCAAAACCATTTCCCTCTTTGATTAATAGTTATTTAAATCTTGAAAGGTTGAAGAGAAAAGGCAGGTTTGTAAAATCTAATCTTAATAAAAATGTTTACAGGAATCTTTCTCCATCATTGTATCATGAAAAAAGGTGGCAGTGATAATGGATGTCATGGGGCGGCAAGTAGGTCAGTGGGTAGAGCAGTTGTCTACGAACCCCAAGGTCAGTAGTATGATTCCTGGTTCCTCCAGGCTACATATCAAGGTGTCTTTGGACAGGACAATAAAACCCCACAGCAGTGCAGACATTTACTGTCTGGCAAATGTCCCAATGACAATTTCCCCAACCGAATCAGTAAAGTATGCATCATTATTATTATTATCATTATTATTATTATTATTATTATTATTATCTTACCTTGGTAGTCAAGCAGGATGTTGTTGGGGTTTAGGTCTTGACAGATTATTCCCTCTTGGTGCAGGGAATCAAGGGCTGTCACCATCTCCACAGCCCAGCATCGCACAAACTCCTCTGGGATATAAGCTTGGGATGCAGCCAACGACAGCTCGTCCAGCTCTGCAAACAGCCGCGATACTTCTTTATCAAATTTAGTGCCACCTGTATTATTAATACCTCCTGATGAGTTACCATCAAGACTTAATAAATTCGCAACCACCTCACAGGCCTCTGTCCTATTTGGGGCTAGAATAGAGCCTGCATTGTTGCCACTGGAATCTGGACCCAGGTCTGTGTTTACTCTTGTACTGTCCTCTAGTTTCTCACTACAATGGTCAGTATCTGGAATGCCTCCTTCAAGGGGGAGGTCAATATTTTGGCATTCAAGATCAACAACCATTTTGTCAGAACCATCTTGTCCAAAAGCCCCACTATATTCGTCCCACAGTGAATTGAAGGGAGAGGAAGATGCAGCACTGATATCACAGGTTGCAGAGGCTGTACACAAAGAGGAAAGCTCTTGCTCCAGTGGCTCCTGCTCCTCCTCCTCCTCAGGCTGACTGTGAAGCTGTAAAACATCAGGCTGAATAAACTTCTGAGGAGAGGCTGTGGCCTCAAGGCCCAGACAAACTCCTGCTGTCTCTAATTCCTCCTGCAAAGAATCTACAGTCCCACTCATTACAGGAAGATTAACCAAAAGGTCAGGTGGGTGACCCTCATCCTCCACTACTGCCTCTTTAAATGAGATGACCGGTACTGATTCATTGGAGCCTTTATCGCTACAGTCTAGCCCCCAAAGCTCTGAGCAGTGGCCTTTGACCTCCTGAGCCAGCTCTGGAAGATCCTCTGTGACATCTGAGCCCAGGTCAGATGTTGAAAAGAGGGGGGCCTGCTTATCTGGCTTATGAGGTGGGTACTGCTCTCCTAAGGTGAGGCAGGTCACCTCGCTTGCACTGTCTTTGCTGTCAATTCGGAAAAATTCCATTGGCGTGTTTTTGGACTGGTCCAGAGACAGAGGCACAGCAGGGGACTGTAATGGACTGAAGACTTCGCTGTTGTCCTGTGTCTCACCACAGTATTGCTCGTTGTCATAGGTGTGGCCACTTTTGTCAGATGACTCAGTGAAGAAGCCAAGTTCCTGAGAGCTGACGGGTGAAGAGAGGCTGTCATTGCTCAGCAATGAGCGGCTACGTGAGGAAGTGGTGGTCAGCACAATGGGCACTTCCACTGACAGCATTTCCTGTTCACTCTTTTCTTCTTCCTCCTCTAGTGCATCTGGTTGTACTTTATCTTGTTCATACTCGTTGCAAAGTGTTAAATAACTGTTTGTGCACTCTTCCTCGGAGGTGGCTCCAGAGTCTGACTGGGCCCCAATTTGTTCAACAAACTTATGACGGAGGACACAGGGAGACGCAATGACGTTTCCTATTTCTTTTTGCAGCCCTGAGACAGAACCAGAACAAGTAACAATCCCTGAACCAGAACTGGCTGAACCTACATCCAGCTGTGGAACAGTATGCTGCGTGGAGTGTACGGCTGCTGTGTGGCTCTTCTGGATGAAAGGAATGTCAAAGCTTTCTTCTGGGCTGGAATTACGCAGGTACTTTCCAATATGAGACCACAACTTGCCACCTGAAGAAGCAAGAAACAGAAGAAAAAAGAGAAAAACAGGAAATTTAATTATCACAGAAATAAGCATATACAGCAGGGACCTTTGAAGGAGGAATGAGACATTTTAGAGCAGTGCTATTTCTACATCTTTTTACATCTCACCTTTGCCACTGAATGACATTTCCTGAGAATTCTTTACGTTTTGACTCATCAACCAGTTTGTTTCTGGATTGAATACATAAATTTCAATATGTGATTTAAACTATCCATGATGAATATCAACTAAAATAATAAGGTGTTAAAACTAGACTTTGACAAAACAAGAAAAAATAAATAAGCATTCCCAATTCAGTTTTTCAACGGTTTAGTGGTGAATATTACCAGTAAATTGTAATTGTTCAAATAACCAAAAGATAATTGCCAAATAAAGGGGGTATGCTTGTGAGCCTTTGGATAAACTGAGAATCTGAAGGTCACTGTGCAGTTAGGTTCCACTCAGGATTGAGTAACAAAGGTAAACAACAAAAACAACTTTGACTGAAACTAATTTAGCTAAGTAGGGTTGGGTGTGTGTGTGTGTTTTAGGTTCCTAGTGTAATGTTAGCATTTTGACTTCTCTCTGTCTTACGCTGACACACACACATAAACACACAGATGTAGTGTGAGCAATTGGAAGCCAGCATCTGTTGTGTGTGATGAGAATGAATAGGGAGTTCACAGTGATGATAATGATATCAGGGCCACTGTAAAAACATCCACATGTTGTTTTGCCCAATGTCACTCAGGTCACTGCCTCCCTGTCTATCCTCATACGACTCATCAGCTCTTTAAATTCTACTATAGATATATAAGGAACCTGGGATTTTGTGGATCACAGAGCTGAGATGTAACAGTGGTAAACCTATGTCTGGCATTAAATTAGGTTTATCGGTTCATGTTGAACATGTGATATTCAATACTGTCCACTAATATAAGCACAGGGTGGTTACGGAGTACGCCAGATTGAAAAGGTTACAGAGCATTAAAAATACGGCTGCATTTCATTGTACGCACTCATCCACACACATGATCTACACACACATCCTAGAGTGAGTGGGATGTAAGGAGGCCCAGGTGTTGGCATAGCTAATGAAGCATGTCGCCACCTGGTATTCAAAATAATGACCTGTGACACACACTCATCTCTATCAAACATCTGTCTGGAACAAGGGCAGAGAAAGGGGTGAGAGACAGGAGAAAGAAGAATAAGGTAAGGTATGGGAAAAGACAGCTGAAGGTAAAGAAGACAAAAGAGAGAAGATAAAACTCAAGGGCGTGGGCATGCGTTATCTTACCTTCAGCATACTGCAGCAAAAGAAAAACTGTGTCTTCCGAGACAATGAACTTCCTCAGCTGCACCATGTGGGGCACAGAATGAGGCATGATGGTCCTCTTAGTTCGACCACACTCGCTGCTCCTTCTCAGACCCTGCAGTAAGAAGGGAGGGAAGAGAGACAAAGGATAATAATTTAAGTAAAAGGAAGCACAAAAAGTGCATATAGGACAAGAGGAGAAAAGTAAAATTAACCCAAATAAGAAGGACACAGACAGAGGGAGAAAGAGAAAGGTGAGCGTTTAGGTTGTGTGAAGACTAAGGTGTAAAAAAATGAGGAAGGGAATGTGGCGAAGGAGAAACCTCCCATTAACAAAGTGCCAGCTATGCCCCATGGCTACCCAAAGTCACTGGATTCATCAAGCCACATACAGCGCGTGACTTTAAAACAGCCACACAAATCTGTCAGCGCTACAAGAAAAGTTCACATTGGCTGAGAGTGTGTATGAAGGTGTGTGTGTGTATGCGTGCGCACATGTGTGTAGTCATTTGTGCCTGCGCTGTGCGTTGGCATCTGGCACACGTCTCACACCTGAGAGCAGAGGAGCTGACAGGGACAGGCCCATTAGAATCAATTACACCGGTCACACACAGGGGCTTCTGGCACACTTCACACTTACAGTCAGGAGGACAAGGATGCAGGGCACGAATGCATTCACACACACACACACATTAACACTCACACACACATTACACTTACTTTTAGGATGAACGTCTCTTGTGTTCTCTTGTCCACAACCAAAAGAACCTGTGATGGAATAGTGCTATTAATTGCGATGCATGAAACAGACAGCCTAAGATGATATAGTGGTTATGTCCTCCAGAGGAGTGTTTTTCAATGACCAGGTCAGGGCACACATAAGGGTCACTGCAAGATAAATGTAGGTCCCTAAATTATACTAAAAAAGTTGGCATTAACACATCCAACCTAACCCAAGTCTGCAGTTTAATAACACAAAGGTGGGGTGTGTGTGTGTGTGTGCTGTTATTCACATTTATGACAACATACGAGATGCATGAATTTCTTTCCTGTAATCTGAATTTTGTGCATGTGTTCCTTGATAAATATGTCACCACAGAGCCATGCAATGTGTCATAACAAACACAGTAATGGCTAGCAGTGTCATCTCCAAATAACCATCTTCCTCCCATCTGTACACAAAACTTCTAACATCTTTCAATTTACTTACCTTTACTTTCTCTCTCAGTGTCTCCTTTTCTATCTGCAAGTGATATCTTCATTGCTTTGAGGCCTGCCCTTCTCTGTGACATCTCCATTGCCCTTTTGCTCCTTCACCGTCTCAGGGGAGAGCTTGAGCATATGTGTGTGACCCGGTGTGTGTTTGTGCATAGTGCCATGCTTGCGTATGTTTTGTGAGTGCGTTCTCTCCATGTGACCCTGGCTGGGACCAAACAGGTGCAGGCTAAATGGATATGAATGGAGCTGTGAGTAAACAGAGTGGCTGTGCTAGCCAGGGCGCTAATATAATTAAGACACAAACATCAGGGAAGGGGGAGGTGGAGGAGAGGGGCAGGGGGGGCAGTAGGATGAGGAGCTCTCTCCATCTGTCCCCTCTGTCCCCATTAACAGTGAAAGGAGGAAGAAGGAGGAGGAGGAGAAAGAGGAGAGGAAAGCTGGGCCATTTCTGAGAGCTTAGTTTACACTTATCTTCACAAAAAATTGCTGTGCGTCTGATTTCGTTCTAACATATTGTGGATTTCTGCGTGCACATCCGTGGAGTAACGCATGTTGGTATTGTGTCAACATTTTCCTTGGGGTTGTGTGTGTGTGTGGATGAGCATCATCGATTCAATGTTGTGTGTCGCTCTCTGAGCTGCTTGCCAAGCCATTTCATGGCTGAGTGGTGAAGTTGCTTCACCGGCAGCTGGTTGAGAGGACTGGCAACCTAAACTGACCTTGCGGTGATGCTAAACATACACATACACTCAGCCCTTACCATACCATCCAGGAAATCTATTACTTTTATTGCTTCAGATGAAAAGAGACTGTCGAAGAAGGAAAGGACACAGGGAGGAATTTGGAGATGAATGCCATCCTAATTCTGGGCACAGGCCATGATCACATAAATGAATGTCTGGAAGACCTGAGTATTCTGCTAGATCACTGTTTCATTTTAAACAGTTATCTTATTTAGTATTTGACTTAATTAAAATTCTGACATTAGGTGAAACACTGTGTGTTGTTTCTTACATACTCTAAGCTGTACTCAGACAAAAAATGACAAATTGTTGAGATGTTTATGTGTGAAGCACAAAAATTAATTAGATTTGAAGTTCCAGGATTTGATAAACTAACCTTATCTATGACCCCCAGCACCCTGTAAGCTCTCAGCTCCTCAGATGGAGTCTGTTGACCTCCTCTGCTGGTAGAAGGACAGCACTGTGCCCCCAAAACCTTGGGAAAAATATTTCATAACGTTTGTTTAATTAAATTGACTTAAAAAGACTCTAAATGTGCATTTTCAAGAGATTTAAAATTTTTCAAACAGACTCTGTTTTCTCTGCTATCTGATACACTGCCTCAAGAGGTTTGAGGACCCTTGTGGATGCATATATATGAAGCACATATGAATAATTTGGCATTAGCCTCCCACTCACCACTGTCTGTGTTGAACCTTGACCCATGTTGACTTTCAGATGCTGACTGGAGATATGTTCTGCACGCATCAGATACTCTGCTGTCTTCTTCTTCACTGCCTCTCGCCTCGTGGGACTGGGCTCACCTGAGATAGTGGTGGCAGACATTTAAAGTAAAGACATTTCTTTGCAAAGCAGATTTTTTACTGTACTGTTAAAAATTCTAGAATAGTAATTTATTTTGCAAAATATCATGTTGTCATTCGGGCAAAATGGAAAACAGCAGCAACAACAACAACCTACAACAAAACGTCTTTTAGGTTTAGCACTGCAAAGCAAGGTCAATGTGTTGTGCTGGTGGGGCCCGTGACTGGCTCATGGACAGGTAAGCAGGGTGGATACAGTCTTTATAAAACAGTCACTCATTCACGTTCTTGACCACACTGACCTTGCACTCCTTGCAGCAACAGGTCCACACCCCTGCGATAGTAGGAAAAAGCTTCCTGGAAGTCTTGCTCTTTTTCCTTCTGCACAGCCAAACAGATAAGCTCACTGGCTTTGTCCAGGTAATCTGACTTTGTGTCTTTTGGGTTGCCCCCACTGGCTTTCTTCAGGCTGCTGGAGAAGACTGGTACTCGGCTTGGCTTGGTGACCTCAGGGTTGGGGGCTAAAGAGGCAGGGACTGGAACAGGAGATGAGGGGCAGCGTTCATGCAGAGAAGGCAAGCGAGGGCTGCAACTACTGCTAATGTTGGTGGCTCCCCCAAGTGGCTGGTTTGGGGAGGTGCGGCCAGAGGCCATGCCATCATCCAGCTCTGCTAAGGAGTCTGTATCCACAGCCAAGGACGTCAGGTCGCTGTCACTGGATGGCCCTGGAGAGAGTAGAATGAAATACAGAACGAAAGAGATACATACATGCTTCAATATGTTCAGTCAATAGATATACTGAATAAAAACAAAATTCTGATTGAGCTCTAACATTAATTTAATGTGTAAAAATACTCCTCCATACCTCCATACTCAGATGTGATAGTCAAATCATCTGCACCACTGATGTCTCTTTGAACTGAAAAACATGTTGGCACATCTCTGAGCAAGTTTGAATTTATAGTCACTATCAATTAATAGAAAGATTACTTTTGCGATTATTGGTTATTGTATGTTATCCCACCATCAGAGCTGCAGTCTGATAAACTGTCAACCAGGAAGTCAGAAAAAGGCTCAGCTGGTCCAATGAGCTCTGAGCCGTCATGGACCTCACCTCCCTGAAACAAATATTAAACACAGTATGCAGTATAAAGTCTGTGAAATATATATTTGTGCATATTTATGTGTATGTGTTCTGATATATTTTTACCTTGAAAAAATCTTGAATATGCTGACTACTATAGAGAGCAGGAATATTAGCAGAGAACTGTAATAGATCCTCAGAGCACTGTCTTCTTTGCTCTATCACTGAGTCATCAAAGCGACCTATATAAATAGATAAATGCATAAACTGATACAAAGACATACACACACAAGTAAGAGACCGGCCATAAAGGTAAGAGCGTTTGGTCTTTATAGCTTTATCAGGGCAAAGGCCCGACAAAAGGGTTAGATTCTTACCAAATACTTTTGCCTTGGCAAAAGGAGGAAACAGCTCCGACTGGCTGCATACATTCTTGTGCAGCTGCCAGAGATTCTGATGAAGCTTCCTGAAATCACTGTATCTCTTCCATACTGTTATCTACAGAAAGACACACAGGGGAGATGAACGAAGACAGACGTCTGAGTTAAGGGAGGAGTTTAAACATTTATAAAACAACAAAACAAAATGCATCACATAATTTTATTTTTTTAACCAAACACTGCTCGAAGAAGTAACTTGATTTTGTACTTGTCTGTAAAAATCTTTTCGACTTTTAAATATCTGAATAATTCAGATAGATATTATGTCTTGTTGAAGATAAACTGACTAGCTCTCTATAGCCTGATAGTACAATGAATTTACTACCACAGCTCCAAACCTAAGGTCGTAAATCAATCTAACTAAAACAACAACTTAAAATTCTCATATCATCATCATCTAGTGCAACAAATCTTCAAATACAAGCCACAACATCACACACAAGCCTGGATGAAGCAGTTCTTTACTCTGGGGATAAAGCAAAACAAAATGGCCTAATGTTGATATGCAAGTCTGGTTTCCTACACTCCTAAACTCCCAAATAGCAGCACTCAGTAAAGTAAAGTAGTATGTGTGTGTTTCCAGGAAAAAACATTTTTCACTCTGTCTCCTAGGGACACATGCGGTAATTAACATCATGCCTACTGCATTAGCACCGGTCCCATGGTAGATGGCATTCCCCAGTGAAAGACAGTAGGTACTGTATGTGTTTTTCCTGGATGTTAATATACTGTGAGACAGAGACAGGTTAAATTACATGTTAAACTGTATAAAAGACAAAACTGTTGACATGAGACAACAAATATCTCTGGGAGGAACATCTGACAGACTGAAATTTGAGACAGGCATCTCTTAATATTTAATCTGTGGACAATTTGAAAGCTTGCAATGTAAAAAAAAACATATGAATCAGTGTGTAAAAAGAGGAACTACTCCAACCATCTGCCAAACCTTTGCAAACACAAGGTCACTATTTAGAAATAATGATTTCATGTCCTACCTCTTGGACATCATCTGGGTTCTTCCTGCAGATTATCTGTGCGGAAAAGCGACACAACAGGTCAAGACTTTAGAAATCCCATGTAAGTGATTCCTAAGTGTACAGTATAATATTTCAGGGCTGATTTGGCTGCAGAGGCGTTCTTGCAGAGCTGTGACTAGTATGAGCAGGAACACAGCTCCGAGTGTGACAATGAGTGCATTATGAGGCGAGTGACGAAAGTCTTAAGTGTTACAACGAGACATCACCAGCTCATCCTTTTCCTAAGTTTCTAAAATGAAAACCCTAGAGGTCAGACAGGGTAGATGAAAAATGAAATGTTTCTCTTCATTTTCGATTTCACATATTTCTTGTACAAGAACTTGGTCTATGACTAGCTGTCATTATCATTTGGGACTGGAGCCTATGCTTACAAATGCTTACTAAAGCCTTGCTGTTCAAACACACTGGTGGATTTTGTCTCAAGTTTTTCAAAAGTAATAGTCTCATTTTCTGGGAGAGTGAATAAGATTTCCATTCACAGTCCCTGTCGGTTATAACTGGTTTATAGCGGATCTAACCAAATCAAAACACAACATTACTTTTACTAACATGCCTCATACTTCATGACAGTCGTAAAGTTAATTTTAATTGTTTTTTTTTTTAGTTTGGAATGATTGACATTAACCTTGAAGCACATATATCGTAACATTAGCTGGCTAGTTAGCTGAAAAGCATTTACCACAACATTTGGGTACGATAATCACTATGGCTAACATTGCTAAGTTAGCAGCTACAAAACCCAATGGGTGTAAATAAACAGATTTTGAATATAATCATGTGTGAATGTGTCTGTTGGCTACATCTGTGATGTTCACAGAAGCTGGCCCCACTGTCAGCAATTCGAAAAGGTTTTTTTAACGTTACTTGTGTTTGCATCATAGTTGCTAGCACTTCTAAACCTACACAGCTAGCTAGCTAACAACACTTAGCATTAGGCTAGCTAGCTTTCGGTTTACCTGTCCTCCGTTTACTTACCCTTGCGGTGACTTTATACACAGTGTAGCCTTTCTTGTGCTTTTTAGGATCCGTAACAGTATAAAACCGAGCAAGTTCTCCTGTGTCCCGCTGAGATATCATTCTGATAGTGACAACATTGCCAAAGCTACCAGCTAGCTAGCCGTATACATTCATTGACAGCAGCTAACAGGCAGACACATAAATTGGAGCGCCCCCCTGAGGATAGTCAGGGAAACTACCTGTCTTGATGTCACTACCTGCATCCGCTTTAAATTTTATTATTGAGATATACTGTATATATTTTATTACTTGATTGATAATTAATAATAATTCACAAGTGTGAGTGATAATTGCAAGTATTAGTGCAATATATTCTAATACAGCCATACATAAGTCTACAATTATTGCATATGCAGTAAAATGGGTTAACATGGGTTAACATTTTACTGGCTCAACTGTGTCTTACTGGCACATTTGAGTAGTACAGAGCTTTTATTAATCATAATGTAAAAGTACCACAAGTATGTTGCTTATATGACAAGTCAAAATGTCAAGATTGAAAAGGGCTGATCAGAAATGAATATCATGCCATATTCATATTGCAGCACGATATGAATTATTAAGCACTCTAGGTGGAAATAGCATTGCTAAGTAACTTATTTATGAGTATTTGTACTTTTATGAAAGCTTAAAGTAAGACACCAATCTAAATTTCAACATGACTTCTGACCCTTAATTAAAAATTAACACCATAGAAAAACTACATGCTATGAAAAAATAAAAAACACATTGTCCTCTAAAGCTGAATGTCAAATCAGACGCAATAAAGATTTTAACCACTTTTTTTTGTGAGTGCAAGAGTGCAATAGATTTGATCTATTTTGCATACAACCCTTTTAAATTATTACAATCCAGAGTAGAAAAAATATTATTCCTGTTGGTTTCCAAATCCATGAAGTGCAGAGTCTGTTGGATGAATTACTCTGACAAGTGACAGTTGGAGTCTTCATCATATTCATCACAACGCCATTCTGGTAAAACCTGACATTGGTCTGTTGAAAAAAAAATACATAGGTATACAAGTATTGCATATGAAGTAGGCTAAAATGGGTTAACATTTTACTCCCCATGAGACAAAAACTAAATCACAAATGATTAAATTACAAAATATAAATTACAAATTATAATTCTAGACTCAGATTGGAGGTAGAAAAGAAAAGACACCAGACTCTTACTTACATCTTCATCAACGATCTGCTGAGCTTGTGGTAGTGTCTTTAGCAAACTCTCATACTGAGCAATTTCATTGTCAGACATCCTGTCAGAAATTACGATACAATAAAAATTAGAATTGAAAAAAAACATGTGAAAAACAAAACAAACAACAAAATGCAGTATATCAGTACAACATAACCTGTCAGTGAATGTCAGCAGAAATATTATGAGAAGGACTGCATCACGTCTTACTGATAGCTCATATTTGATAGCTGTGTTGTATTTGGATGGCTAATACACGCAGAGATCTTCACTGCAGGATAGTAGAACATGAAGGCCAAGCACATCTCATCAGTGGTTGCTAGACCCATCTGTAGGAGGAAAATGTGAAACACACAGTAGTGGAAGTAAGTACAAGTACATTTATATGAAAATATTCTTAAAGTACCAAAAGTAAAAGAACTCAAAAATCATTTCGTAATAATTTTTATAACACTGTTGAATTATTGATATGTACACTTCACTGCAGCTGGCAAAGAAATAACCCAACCCAAGTTACAAAATAAAGTAAAATATTTTTTACTACTAACGTGCCTCATAAACATACATATTTGCACGAGAAGGAACATAATATTTCAACAGCAGTATTTCATTAGTACTAAATTAGTTAGTACTAATTGTACTATATGACACAAGTTCATAGGAATAATATA
>JAUYWH010000016.1:9711914-9750194 GCA_034779795.1 Ctenopoma multispine | reverse complement strand
GTTCCCAGAGGTGTTTAGCACTTGTTGGCCCCTTTGCCTTCACTCTGGGGTCCAGCTCACCCCAAAACACACTGAATAAGAAGGTGTGTCCAAACTTTTGGTACTGTACTCAACCTGTACTGTATATATATATATATAGGTACACAGTATATATATCTACCTTAGTGACTGCAGTGCGATTGAGAGTACTGTAGGTGCACTCCACTACAATGTCGTCACCCTGTAGTGAGACAAATAACGTGGTATCATAAATTATACAGTACTGTTAATATTCTTTACAATAGGTTTTATAATCCTAATAAAATGATACAATACCAATAAATGCATTTCAGACATGTGAATATAATATATGGCTGTGAAGGGCTACCTGCTTGACGGTCTTTAGATTTCCCAAACTAGTGACTTGCTGTAGCTCAAAGTTGTAGTTTTCATCCAAGCCCAAGAAGTCAATTTGTTTTCCATTTCTACATGTCCCGAGGTGTTTGAAATGAGAGTAACACAATGTTTACAAGATGTGTGATAACATATAATCAGCATCAAACCTGTGCACATGATCTATATATCAAATCAGATTATACTGTGTGAATGTCATTTTTTAATTCATCAACTTAAGATTTTTACTGATATGAAGCAAATCTCCAGTTTCTCTTTCTCACCGAAACTGGCCAACTCTCACTTTCCTCCCAGTCAAGTGAGTGTGCAATATCACAGCAAACACTTGAAGATCAGGCATAGGGTTCAAGAGCTGGAAAATAGAGAGTAAATGTGATCAGGAACACAGCAAAAATATCTCTTTACATGTCTCTAATAATCACACTTTCTGTTTAAAACCCATACTGAACCACGGCATACCTGAGACAGGACAGTGGTATTACACACACCATAGGTGTGGAACTGAGTGGCTTTTGGAGGAATGTTGTACTCCAAATTGCCAAATCCAAGCAGACCAGCAGTCAGGATGCCCACATCATGCTGTCGGAGTTGAGTTGTATAGTATAGTCTTAGTCCTGAACTATCTTTCCTGCCTATGTAGAGAGAAACACAAGTTTCAAAATGCATTTTGGGCATGTGATAGAGAATAAAGATTTATCTATACAACATTGCTTTACTATGACTGAATACTAATGATATCATCAATCTACTTCAGGCTGGACTTGAACAGTATTAGAGACATTCTGTGTTGTAAACTGGAGGTTTAATGCTTATGAGAAGTGGGACTGTTGAAGACGGGAGTTTAAAAGAAGCTTTTAGAAGCTAAAACAAGGCAAATATATGGTGCCTAATTTTTGCAATGTCTCCCATAGTGGGGACTAAAAATCAGTAAAATCTCAACTTCTGATGCTTTGCTTTTGATCATCATTTTTAGTCTTTTGAGTCTCTCAACTTTATGTAAGTCCACTACTGAAGTGGTGCGTGTACCCAAACTGTACCGGTGGCATTCAAGTAGAGCAATCGACTGACTTGGAATTAATATGTTATTTATTGATTAATCAATAATTTATTAAATGTTATGGAATATTAAAAATACAGATCCCAGATTTCTAGATCTTCATGTAACATATTCAAATATTTATTTTTTCCCCTTAGGAGTCTGAAAACCAAAAAGATTAAGTAAGCTGGAACCAGGGAAGGATCGATGTTTCACCAATTCTGCTTAAAAAATTTAAAACATTTTATAAAATAGATGACTAAGCTAATTAATCATTTCAACTCTACATTCAAGAAACACACACAACAGTACAGACCTGCTTCTAGGTTGTGATTATTGTAATGGATTTCCAGCCTGTAGAAAGCGCTTCCCCCTCCTCCTATTGGAATACCTGCATTTTCTGGAAGCATCATTACCTGTGGTTTCAGGGATAAACTGGGGATTAGCGCATTGTCAGATGTCATCAAATGTCAATACACAACAAAGTAAAGCTAGCAGTTTAAAGATGGCTAAAACCACCAGAATATGGACCCTTGATTCTCCCTTACCCCTCCTCCCACTCCCCATGCAGCCACGACCCGGAAGCAGGCATCTCCTATGTCACCCTGGTAGCACGGCTTGTCATACGTTTCAGTCACAAAGGAGGGGCAATGGTACAGGAGCATGTGATGAACAATGCCATAGTTTTCAATCACTGGTTCGATCTGAGAGAGATTTCGTACAGAAGGTTTAAATAGATGAAGAGACAGGAGACAAGAATATTAAATTATGCTCCTTTTTTATATTCAGCTTCTATTTTAGGGACTACATTTATATTGGATGATGTCTCTCCCGCACTTAAGAGTAAATAAATAAGAGTTATCCATATGGTATTGACATAGTAGGTGGAGTTTTATCATAGGAGTGATCAAAATATGACAAATCGAAAAGCTGATTACCTGAAATATCTGAAGTTTTGTATTTAAGTTTGAAAAGTTCATGACCTTGCAGTGGTAGTAGGTTTGAAGAGGAGGGATAGTGATCTGCAAAACATATAGCTGAAAATAAACAAAACATCCACTGTATGTGCATCTGAATAGTTTTGTAAAATTTATATTAGTCATCCTGTTAAAAAAAATGTCCCAAGTTATTGTGAAAACTTTTGTCTTATTGAATTATACCTACATTGTTCACTATGACATTAAGATAGTTGTGGGTGGGTAAGGATGTCCTGGGAATGTAATTGAGAAGGTTGACCTCCTTGGTACCTCTGCGGGCACCATGGTAAGTGATATCATCTGTCGTTCCATACGCATAGATCAGCTTAACGGGTTGAACCTGTGAAAAAGATGGAGAGAACAAAATTAAAAAAGCTTTCATTGGGGGCAAAGGGATGTTGGCACATTTCTGTATTAAAAACTGACAAACTAAGTCTTTCTTTAACTTAAAAACAAATTATTTAAGTTTAAGTTTACTGTGCGCAAGCACAAATACCAACCTGTATGGGCAGGTTTGTATTACTAAAACCATATAGCATTTCAGTTGTTCAGTGGGAAACATTGTGCGCCTTTTGTGTGGCTTGTTTTTACCATCGTATTTATGTCTGAGAACACCCTATTAAAGAGAATGTAATGGAACACTCAGGGGAGCCTAACAGAAGAACAATCAAAACAGATTCTACATGGATTCAAGGAATTTTAAGCTTTATGTAGATAATTATATAAACAACACAAAACTCATATAACAAACAATGATAAAAACAGCTTGTTAATTAAGGTTCCATGGTGAAAAACAACAAAGTTTAAGTACGGTGTAATGAGTGGATGAGGGATGCTGGCCTGTAGCCATGTTCTGTATTGAAAACAGGTAAAGGGGACAATGTTCCTCCTTTTCTTACAAAACCTGGTTTGTTAGTTTGATATAGTATTGGTAGTTTCATCTCTTTGTTTAATACCATATAAAGGTTCAACCTGATATTTTGTGATATTTAATAGTGTGAACATGTCCCCACTATGTCATGCCAAACATTACTCAGTGCACTATTTTGCATTCAAACTGCATTGGTGCAAAGAGCTGCAATAACTCCTGCTGCTCTTCACCACTATTTGTTTTCCTTAAAATCATCGTCACTGTTTGTTTGCATCTACTCCCATGCAGTACGTGCAGAATGTGGTAAGGAGAGAGTAAAAGAAAATGTCTCACGGTAATTTGGAAGTCTTGGTCGTCACATGTCTGAACGGACCTCTGAAAAGTCATGACGGTTTGACCTTCGCTTTCAGACAGAGACAGGAGAGTGTAGCTCTGATGTGTATCCACCAAAGGCATGGAGTTCCCTGTTGCGTAATAGTCCTAATGGATCAAAACCAAAAAAATTTCAGCAGCAGAAAGATAAAATTGTTTTTGTTTGCTTCTAAACAGGAGAAATTATACTCAGTACAAAGTGGAAACTCACTGCTACATTCGTTTGATGTATTATGTATGTGGTGATGACTTACTTTTAAGTAGCTCCCACTTGGTCCGAAGCCCCCTATGACGATATCTGATCCCTTCATTCCTCCATTCGGACTCAAGCCAATGCTCACCCAGCCTGTCGTGTTGATTGCCAGTTTGAATGTAATTATTCTTTGCAGACTATCAAAGCCCCAGTTCAAGCTGACCAGATTGTCAGGGTCCAGGTACACCATGAAGGGCATGACAGGGTCCGATTCCCCAGCTCCTTCCTTCAAGGCCAGGAACAGGTAGAGGAAGAGAAGCAGAGAGCGCATGATGTCTCTGTTAAGTTGAAAATCTTCAAACTGAACTCACGGTCTGTGGAGCTGCCAAACACCCTCCCACTCTCCGACACACCTGCGCTGCTAGATGACCTCTAGTGATACAGGTAAAAAGAGCTCAGTCATCTACCAGTTGCATTTGTGGAGCACACAAACACGGTGCAGGGGTTTGACTGTGAGCTCCCTCACATTACAGTTTTGTTAAATTATAGCTCATTTTCATTATTTAATCTACAACTTCACTGTTTTTCATGTTACAGCAGTGAAAATTCTTCAAAGATTTTCCCATAATTAAATACATACACCCTCTCTCTGTCTATTTTCATAAACTGTGGTCAGGTGGGCTGCAGACTTCACCTACCATATCCACTGAACTGTACCCCACCCTTAAACCACTCCCTCATTGCTATCAGCCAGTTGCACTTTTCTATTGACAGACAAATGAGACCAGTGCTGGACACAGATGTTGTAAGATGTAAGAGAAAGTGAGGCTGCAGGAATTTTGCTTTTCAAGCCAAAATGAAAGAGTATGCCCTCTTATCTCTCATCCCTTTATTTGTTTATTTATTATTATTTATAGAACAAAACTTCTATTATTGCTGGTGTTTCACATTTCAGATCATTTCACCTCCACACATGAAATCATACCTGAAGATTTTTTTTTACCTTTTAATATGATGATAAGTCATATTGTCAAAAGACACTTAAAATCCTTTTAGTGCTTTAATTTCATTGCTTCTATCCAACATAGCAGATACAAACAATCAAAACATTTTTTATTTATTAGTTTATTAATATGTTTAGCATTAAAATGCAACATTTGTTTAATATTGAATCTTAAATTTGTATCTTTTTTGTTGTTTATTTCCTTTTTTTCTCTTTCTGTATGTTTCATTTTGTGTCTTTTGTGAATTTCAAACAAGAAATATTAAGTCTTAGTAGTAGCTCTGGCCTAGGAGCCTTTTTACCTTTTGGGCCCCTGGGTCTGTTCGGTTACCTGTGTCCAGGTGACAATGTTGTAGTGTCAAACTGTGTTAGTTCATGAGGTGGAAAAAATATTTGACTGTTTTATTAGACTGTAAGGGTTTTAGCTGTGTGAAACTGAACTGTCAACTGTTTACCCTGGCTGATAATGTAATGGCACATTGATCCCAACAGAGGCCGACTTAAGCATAAGATATTAGTTCAGGGTCACTCCCTTTGAGCCGTTGTGCCAGCTGTGAGCTGTCAACAACACTGTCAGTTAATACACCACAGTAGTAGTCTGTCAGTAGAATTTTAAAAACACAATAGTCTATAAGGGTAATGCAGTAGGAACCTCTGTAAAGCAGTAATAAGCAGCAGAAAATACATTAGAAGGCGAATTAGAAATAATTTCCATGTTTGTAAAAGACAGGTTTTGATGGGCGGTATTGTTTTACTAGACATATTTGCATTTATTTTTCTTTGAGCCAAGTAGTTACTTATTTGTATTGTTTTGTAGTCTATGTATGGCATTATCTACGTTCATTCTGGCTTTAAGTGCGGGCTTCTTTTCAGTGGTCATGTCTTGGAGGTCCGCAGTGAACCTTTCCGGTTTCTCTCCGCGGCGCAGTCACTCCCTCTCCACTGTCAGCAGCTCAGTGCGCCGTGCAAACTAACTGTCTGTCCGTCGCCCTGAACTCGTCCTGTTTCGCCTGTTTGCTCCCAACTTCTTTGGGGTATTTTTTTTTTTTTTTTTGTAAAAGAGGAAAACTGTTTGAAGTCATGTGCTGAAGCCTCCACCGGGAGGACACACTGCGTTTTGTTCGCCTTCGGTTGAAAAGCAGCGGGGGGAAATGCTCAGCTGAGGACTGAAATCCTGAAAACCACAGGGCCTTTTTTCTGTAATGATTAATCAATGTTGCGACAATGGCGCTAAAGGTAGGTCTGACAACTTTTCTGGGCTATTTCATGTGTAGTTTTCTCCTGTTTCGCTTGATATTTGTGTTTTTATTTTACCGACAATGCTGTAGACTCGTAGGTAAGAGTCGCAGTTTCTCGCATTAGTTCACAGTGAACACTCGATAAACGACATAATAAAAGTCAGAAACACGTCACCAATCTGATTTTGAGGCGCTTAACGGAGGCTCACAACACGCGTAAATACGGTAAATGTTAAGTGAATGTTTTCGCTGTAGTCTACATGGAAAATGTGTCTCATTAAGAAAGTGTCTTGTGACATTTTACTACCTTTCCAGTGCGGGTCATTGATACCTCTGTGGAATTCTGGGAAATGTGGTCTTTTGCTTGTGTACGCCTTTATTCATTCAGCGCAGTAACAACATAGACTTATTCTCATTCATCATTAATTTAGATAATTCATTTAGTATATTATTATTTTAATTTCAGAAAACATCAGTTCATATCATAACACGTCATTAAGCTACACAGCTCTTTCACCTGGAAACTCTTAAGTCATCATCATCCCACATAGACTTCAAAACAGAAACAAAGTGCTTTCACTATATTGTCTGTGAAGATTCTCAGTCACTATATTAAACAATAACTGAGGCTGTGACTCTTGCTGTTATGTAGTTCCTGTTTGAAAACAGGAATCATCAAGCTCGTTTGACTCCTGGGAGGCTTCAGGCAGGTTATTTGCTCTTCAATGAAGAGCAAATAACCTTGCATTCCCTCTCTTTGGTTAATGAACACAGTTAGTCCCACACTGTAAATTTAATACTTTATTGGTAACACATGACATAATGACTTTTTAGTTTAGATAAGAACTGGCTATTGAAATGAGTTTGAATAGTCAAATGTGTAAAAATGAATGCGTGGGTAGACTTAAAAACCAGCCGTGAAGTAAACTGTGAAAATCAAATACATATTTAGAATAGTTTTCACACCTGGCTGAGTGTGTGTGTGTACCACTGGGGCCATTTGGGGAGGGCACATCACTGGCTGTGGGTCAGTGTGAGAAGAACTGCAGGCTCCAGTGACGTAGTATGATGGTTCTGGTCTTGTTTTTGTTGATACTGGTGCCTAATTAAGAGTCAACATAAGAAGAAAAAAACTAGTTTGACCTGTTTATTGTGTCCTTACTTCACTTTGCTTGACTACTGTGGAGGGTGCAGGGTGTGCTGAAATGTATGAGCACTTTTACATATTAGCTTATATGTTTGTTGTCCATCAAACATGCAGTAATCACTGTCTTTGTGTGTGTGTGTCTGTGTGTGTGTGTGTGTGTGTCCAGGCACAGGTTTTATATGACTTCACGGCTGAGCCTGGAAACACCGAGTTGTCAGTGAAAGAAGGCGAGACACTCACTATCACCAACCAGGTAAATCCATCCCAGCATGCCTCTGCTATCAGTGGGTGCTGTGTCAGAGTAGCTACAGCTGCATTGCACCTGTGTCAGTAAGAATTTGAATCAAGTTAAATTTTATATTTGGGAAGGCTTGTTTCTGCCTCAGAATTTAGAATAAGCTCACTATAATAGCTTTGTGTATTGGAGCCTCTAATTTAAATGCTCTCTCTGTAGCTGTGTTATTAAAAACCTCACAGTCCTATAAAGGTCTGACTCACATGATCCCAGGTTGTCTAGAACTGATGAGTGTCACAAACACAGAGAGGAAGGAAGGGCAGAAGGGAAAAAAAGCAAGCAAGCAAACATGATGTCATTACATCTATTCATCAACAGTTCAAAGGTCACACACTGTGTGCCGCCCTATCAAGGTTAAAGCTAATAAAACAAATAAAGTGACTGTGGAGTTTTCACATTGTCTTTGCAGATACTAACCAGGTTACTGTCATATTTATTTTCCTTTAACTTTAAGTTCTAACCGGGGTTTCTGCACATGTTCATGTTCCTTTCAATTACTTTATGCAGTGTTAGTAAATTTGTTGCGATAAAGTGTGATTTTAAGTTAAGCTTAAGTAAATAAATCTATTTAAATTGAGTTTTCATAGAGGACTAATAGGCTCATGCTCACAGCAACAAAACAAGCTTTATTCTCTCATTACAGAGCATCTGCTCTCACTACCAGTGAAAAATCTCAAACAACTATTACTCAAAATGGGTTTTTGAGTAATAAAGTTACTATATTGTATGACAACATATTGTCAGATTTCCCTTTAATTAGATTTATACCAAAATGATGCAGGCACCTAATCTCTGGTGGCCTGTGTCAGTCTCGTCCACTGATGCTAACATGTTTTTGCGTCTTGACTATGTTTTAGAATATTGGAGGGGGCTGGATTGAAGCACAGAACTCGAGAGGGGAGATCGGCTTAGTGCCAGAAGACTACATTGAGGTAAGATAGTCGCTTAGTGAATGGCGGTGATTTCCTAACAGACACCTCACATCCTGCTTTGAATGTGTTACACGTCCGAGCACAATCTATCATTTCAACTTCTCAATGCTTCTGTCAGTAAGATACTTCTATTTATATTGAAAGGCGAACATGGTGCAGTGACTTGCCTGAAACTAAAATCACTACAGGATGTGCCTTCCTTAGGGTTTTGCTGATTAGGTTGTTTTTGTGTGTGTCTGTGTGTCCAGTTTGATCCAGTAACTCTGACTTCTTCATGGAGACGTGATTCATGCCAAAGACGTTTACAATGAGACAGCGACAGTTTGATTACAAGTGAAGTCAGTGAAGCCTGTTAAACAGTTTAGCCTCTCTCTAAACAACACTCACTACAACATCTAACAGTGCGGGGTCTCTGTGTGTACAAGAGTGAGATTGATATTAACTGTCTGCTTAGCTATGCAAAACAAGCTCATGTGGATTTGTGTATTTGTCTGACCTTATGTTACCTCTGCAGCTGCCCCTAGACTGTTTGGTTCTGTGTTCAAATCATAAAAAAGCCCACTGATGACAAATGCATATGCTTATGTAATATCTAATGAAAAACATCAGGCCTGTTTCACAAGCACATTACTTTCTCTTTCAGTGCACTCTATTGATGAGAAAAAGTTTGCAATATTTGCTCCAAAAATAGCCGTCGGGATAAGCTGCTGGATGTTTATATTGGCATATGGTGAAGCTGTTTTAAACGTTAAATTTATTTGCCAGCTGTGTCACATGTTTTGAAAGACTGAGAAGTTAAAAACCCAGTTTGCAAAGCTGGGGAATGACAAGGAGACATGATCATGTTACCACAGAAGAATGAACCTTTAAAAGTCATCAGATCACACTGGAATATCTGGATTTGTAATTTCACAGTTTTTTGTGCTTTGTTTTTTTTAATTGTAGCTTGGTAAGGCATTTCCATCATTCCCAGGAGCAGGAACCACAGCACCTACTCCAGCTGGGGGAAATGTTGCATCTACAGACCTGTCCTTCTTTGATGCCTACGCTCCCACATCAGCACCCCCACAAAACCAAGTAATGCACCCACTTAATGAAGACTGTACATCTTTGACTTCTCTAACTTTAGTGGCTCAGACCAGTGCTGGGAAATTATTTATACATATATACAATAATGCCATTTACAGTGCGTCTGCCATGTTCCCAGTGTTCATTCAAATATATGTGTACTGGGGTGATGCCAAAAGAACAAGCAAAAAGCAGAAGTAAGGGATGACAGAGCTTTACTGACGTTTGTGCGGCATGTGTGAACCCCAGAGATGCAGAAGTGAGAACAGGTGCTGTAGAAGATGGCCACCGTGGTCTTGTCATTTATAACAGAGGAGGATTTCTGTCTCCTGTAAAATAGAACGTTTTGTCGTTAGCAGACAGGAAGTTCCACAAAAATGAGTGTACTGCTGGATCAGTAGAAATTTGGTCACAGTAGATGTTTGAGTCAAGACAGGAAATGTGTCAGCCTTAATGTCTCATTCTCTCGCTCTCACAGCCTCATGCGCACACATGCAAACACATCTGTTACCAGCATCGTCCTTACCTACCCAGTAAACCTTCACTGCCAGTGCTTTGTGATCATGTCACCTTCTTTTCCCCTCAAGGTGGATGCTGGGGGCTTGAGTCCCCAGCCGGACACCCCTGACACCCCAGTTTCCCCCTACCTTTCGTCCCCTGATGAGGTAACCAATAGCTGGGGGTGGTGGGCATGGCCAGAGGCATGAAACTGAGCCCTACCACCTACCTTGCGCCGAGCCCCCTCCACTTTGATTGGCCTGCTTTAGCAAATTCCCCCACCCACTGCCTAGAGAAAGCATGATCTCATCTTCTCCATTCACTTCACTCTGCAGACACAACATACTCGCACATCACTTATCAACCTATCAGCTGTCACCCACTTTACACAAATGAAATGAATCAGCACCACACTGAAATGTGTTTACAAATTTGTGATCCTTATATGTCACATACAATCGACTAATCACACTGGTCTAGTGCACAAATATCAAGTGATGATCAGAATCACGATAATATAAATCATCAGTGTTATGTAGATTTCGGTATAAAATGTTATAAATGTGCTGCTACACTTGGAAAATACTGTCAGAGTGATGTCTCTGCAGCAACATGTGTACTCATTCACGTCATTGCTGCAATTTTCTCAGAAACTACTGGTTTCTTTATTTTATTATATGTGAATGACTTGCAGTATTTAATGATACTGTACTAGTTTGGTGTTCAGGCAGCATTGGTTAGTTATTGTTAAGCTAATTGCAACTTACAGAAGACACAGACACACACACACACACACACACACACACCACGATGCATGTTCCAATAGTGGTGTATACAGTATGCCTGTCTTGCAAGCATGACATATAGTTGGCATTTTGCACTAGAACTACTTAGTGTACTTGAGACAGTGTGTATGGACTCGACAGTGGTAGTGTTTGTGTGTGACTTTGCACATTCGTCATTGTAAGGTTGTGACTTTTACAAATGTGCATTTTTTTTGTATTATATGTATTTGCAGTTGCTGCATGTGTTAAAATCATTTAGCTTAAGCCACAAACCACACTGTGGTCACCACGTTGATAGATGATCAACATTAGCTTCTTGTTAACAGGCCAGCTCAGCGTCTTGTGTTTGAAAAAGCATGTTGTTTTAAGACTGCTGTCAGATTCTCTTTAAACAGACTCCACAGACTGACTCCACTCTGTGTTCTCACTCTCTATACTTCGTCTGTTTCTCTGCTTCTTCTATCCCTCATATTTTCTCTCTCTGTCCCCTCTAGGCTAGTAATGGTAATGATCCCTGGTCGGTGTGGAACGCGGACCCCTCAGGGGGCTCCAACAACAACTGGGCATCCAATCCAGAGGGTACCCAGACTGGAAAGAGTGCTGCTGACCCCTGGGGATCTGTATCACAGGGCCACCCTCAGGCTTACCAGGGCCCAGGTAAGACCAGCTTTTTGCTTAGAGGTTATGGAGGAACTGATGTTAGAAAAAGTATGTGTCCATAGCCACATATGCACATGGTGCAAGTTTAATTCTTGTTGTTGATCTTGTACTGCTCTTCACTGCTTCTCAAAACCACAGGGTGACCTAGAGACTGTGCTGCATACACAATGCATCTGCTTCCATTTGAAGTTATAGTTTACTCTCTATGAAGATAATTTAAGTTAGAGATCGTTAAAGTCACACAAGATATGTCAGGAAATGTAGAGCTATGACAGATAATGGAGATTCTATAACATGATTGCAGCCATGAGATGTTTACACACTGAACAGTTTACCATTTGCAGATAGTTTGCATTTTAAAAGAGTAAAAACCTGCTGGATGATTTTGTAAAAAGCCAGCAATTAACAATGAGCCCTCTGGAGGTTTGAGCTTAATTTTTTTTAATGAATCAAATTAAGCAAGGTCACGCTTTATGAAATGTGTTTTACAGTTTTATCAGTCAACTTTGTTTTAGGATTTTTTGTATTATTGTGATAGCATTCAGTGTTTTAGTATACAATTCATTCTCTATCATTTTTTACCACAGTCAAGGTCTATGGACATGTGGGAAAGCTCTATGTTTGGGTGAAAAATGAAAGAGAGAAATGTCCTGAAGATTATCAGAAAAGATTATAAGTGTCTCGTACATAAGAAAGAAAAGATTCTTTAAAAGTCTGTAAGGATTTAAAAATGTGCTTAATACCAAATGTTTAGCTTTTCCCTTATTTTAAACAAACATTTTTATGGTCACCAAGTTAAAAATAAACAAGTTAAAAATAAGATGAAGTGGTGATATAGTTAAGTTTGCATCGCCATCACTCTGGCAGTATACTACAGTATACTGATCTGATACAGTAAACTTTGTAATCTTGAAGTCAGAGTAGTTTGATCCAGCAATTACTGTTTGCAAATGCTTTTTTAACTCTGAGATGTGATTCTGCTCAGTCTTCAGTCCCAGTCCCTCCACAGAGATGCTCCAGTACGTGGACGGGACAGTCAAGTTATGACTCTGTTCAGACTATGGAAAAGTTAGCCTCAAACATGACCTGTTTCTTCAACTCCACAGTTGTTTTTGTGGGAAGGGAACAGAAGGAGGAGGGGAAGAATTAACAGAACCTTCTTTCTCTCTTCCCAAAGGCATCTGCCCATATCCTTACCTTATTGATTACACAGGTATCCTGTATATCACCTGGTGGACGTTTTTCTGTGTGTGTGGAATGACAATAAGTACTCATAAAAACAGATTTTCAGCAAGTACTTTAGGAAATGATTTACATTGTTAAAGGCATGTGTGTGAGGTGGTTAGTTTGCATTTTGATGTTAACTCTATATTAACTATATTATGACGTAGGTGACTGGCCTTTGACATTTAAGAGGAATGTTACTGCCTTATATTGTGCATCTGACACATGCAAAGTGTTTGTGAAGCTAAAATCACAGAGTTAAGAGTGAAGTAACTAAAGAATGAAGTTTTGAGTAGTTTCTTTGCTAAGCTCTGTAACAAATAAACACATATAATACATTTTATAGACGGGTAATTTACACCCTGCCTTTGTTTTAGATTGTGTGAGTTATGTTTATTTGTCTCCATCAGGGTTGGGTTTAGCTACTGCTTCAGTTGGATGAATTAACAAATGGACTGACATAAATAATAACTGAATTAAGATTAAAATGGAAATTTAAACTGCAGGAAACAGGCAGGAAAGAGAAGGTAGATGTAGCCGTAGTTAATCCTGTGACAATCTCACCAGCTGACTGTAAGTTAATAGTGAATTTAAGCAAACTTTACATCCTTTATTCTCTGAAATAGTTTGCTTCTATGGCATAATGATATTTAATATGGTAAAACCAATGTCAGAAAATGATTCCGGTCTATGGTTTACTAGTATGTGTATGGAAATGTTTTTTGTGGTTGCTCTTTTCAGTTCATAGTTCATGTGATTTGCCTAACACTCCAGAGACACCTTTCGAAAGTGCAAAGACCTTGGGAAATCATGCTATACAAATCATGCCCTTTTAATAGTTTCTAGGAATGAAAATTGAGAAGTCCAAATACGAAGCATTTTGAAACTGTTGTGTACAGATGTGCTGTGTTTTTGATTGTGAGTTACTAAATGAGTGCCGCATGCCCTCAACTAGTGCATTCATTACCTGTTTAATACAATATTTAGTGTTGAATAATGAAATAAACTAGAAACTGTGGTTTTTATCAGTTATTCCTGACACTTCAGCTATGATTTTTTTCTACAAAACTGCTCGTATGCTTCTGCTTGCACTTCCCTCTTTTACTTTTACACAGTAGATTGTTGAACACAGAATATGTAGGTTTTTATCACTGCTGTGATTTCAAACAACTTTGTGCACGAATGTGGCCTCAGGAGCTGAGTATGATGAGTGGGATGATGAGTGGGATGACAAGTCCACTGGAGGTTACACTGCGTCAGAATCTGGAGATGGTGGTGCGATGCAGAGAGGAGGAGCTCATGCGACTTCAATGAAAATCTCCCTCAACAAGTAAGAGTTAATAACATTCTTATGTAATAAGTTGTAGAACATTTTAGAGGCAGAGCAGAATTTGACAGAACATGACTGTGTGTAAAGAAAACATAATAATATACTTTTCATTTGTTCTTGTCGGAATATTAAAAGCCACATGTACTATAATAAATAATACATTATAGAAATTTCTGTTATTAATGGCTGAGGTAGGTGCCGTTAGAGCACAAGCACACATTTGCCAAAGGCCACAGAAAGCTGCTTCAAACAAGACACTATGGAAATTAAAGAGAGATCAGAACCATCACTTTTTTTTACACTTTGCCATTTCTCTTTGAGCAGGTTCCCTGGGTTCTCCAAGTCTGGACCAGAGCTCTACCTCTTGTGCAAACAGCTTGCTAAGGGCAAAGACAAGATACCTATCTATGTAGGTTATCTCCAAATATCCATCCAACTGGTCACTAGTGTCATTATTTGTTATTTCAGTGTAAAGTATGAAGTAATTTAACCTATCTAATTGAAATCAAACTCTTTTTGACTCATTACTCATATGAAATGTGTTAATATGTTATTCTTCCTACAGTATATTTAGCACTATTACACCATGGTTTGATGTGGTTCCCTCTTTTTTGCCAGTTAATGTTTGTTTGCCATGTACTATAACATGCTGAGTAACACATTTCTAAATCTGCCATGCTCAGATGGGAGAAGTTGGTCCAGTTTGGGCTTACCCAGAAGCTCAACTAGACTGCGTGGTGGCCGATCCAAAGAAGGGGTCAAAGATGTATGGCCTGAAGAGCTACATCGAGTATCAGATCACACCCAATGTAAGTACCCAGTAGCGCTTTTCAAACTGTCAGTGTTGCAAAATAATTGCAAAATGTCATCGGCCTCACAGAAGGGCCTGTCTCTGGTATTTTGTAGTAGTTTGTTAAAGTAATAATTTCCTCAGTTAACGTAACTTACAGTGCTGGTAACTCCGTGTTAATGGTTTACAGACCACAAATCGACCAGTCAATCACAGATACAAGCACTTTGATTGGCTGTATGAGAGGCTCCTGGACAAGTTTGGCTCAGCGATCCCTATCCCCTCTTTACCAGACAAGCAGGTGACAGGTAAGTGAATGTAAGACTCATTTTTAAAAAAAGATAAACATGGCTTTAAATTAAATGTTGTGTTTGTGTCCTCCCCTCTGTTCCAGGGCGTTTTGAGGAAGAATTTATTAAGATGCGTATGGAGCGGTTGCAGGGCTGGATGACTAGGCTGTGCAGGCACCCAGTTATTTCCTATAGTGAAGTTTTCCAGCTTTTCCTCAGCTACAATGATGAGAAGGTGTGTTGTGCCTCTTCCACTACGTCTACCTTTAAGTCTGATGTTATGTATGGTTTAGACACTTACTGAAGGTTTAGCTAGCTTACGTGTATCTGATTTGAAACATCTGCTTAAAATTTGAGCAAGATCATCAGTGATTACTAAGTAAGTGTAAGTTTTGAAAAAAAAAAAATTAAAGCAAATAATTAATTGGAGCAGGACTGGAAGATGGGGAAGAGAAAATCAGAGAAGGATGAGACAGTGGGAGTTATGATCTTCGCCACGATAGAGCCAGAAGCTCCCGACATGGATCCTATAGAAGTGTGAGTTTAGTCAAACTTATGCGGATGTTAACATGCGGATGTTAACTGTGTTCATTCATGGTCACCTTGTTTTGCTTACTGTATCAACGTGTTGCTTGTCCACAGGGAACAAAAATGTGATCAGTTCAGCAGGTTTACTAAATCCATGGATGACGGTGTGAAGGAAATTCTCACGGTGGGACAGGAGCACTGGAAGAGATGTACAGGCCGTACGTACACGCTGCACTGAAGCTAAATAAATGTTTCTCTGCACATAGGCCACACCTTCACTTAGTGCTGTAATGACAGTTTATAGTAAAAGTAGTTTCATTATGTGGAGTGTTTTGTCAACTCAAAAAAACTTAATGCACACAATGTGTGCGTCTCCATTCATGTTTCATTTGTTCACCTCCGCAGCTTTGCCAAAAGAGTACCAGAGAATCGGCAAAGCCTTCCAAAACCTCTCGTCTGTCTTCTCCAGCAGCGGGTACCAAGGTGTCGAATACAAATACAACATCAAATATTACTTCGAATAGGTGCTAGCACCTTAATTGTCTTGTCACTGTGTTGTGTTAATCATAACAGTAATGGCAGAAACACATGCAGTTCATTTATGCAGTAATTTGTTATGTGGAAATCAACAGATACTGAAAGAAAATCTCTTTCTTGCTGCAGGGGAGTCGACCCTGACCGATGCTTTAACATCTGCAGGAAAGACATATGAGGAGATAGCTCAGCTGGTTGCAGAGCAGGTAGGTTTGGACTGAATTTTAACTCAAGTTACAAAACTGTTTTCTTCCTGTGGGCGTTCTTTAGAAATCTTAACTGTCACTTGTTTCCCCAACGGAGGGTAACATCACTTTAAGGCCTCTGGTTTTTTCAAAGGTCCTAAAGTTTATTTTAGGCCTTTTTATCAACCACATTCCACAAATCCACAATATCTGTGAACATTTCCTGCTTGCTGTCAGTGTTTTCATCCTGGTTTTGGCTCCTTTTGACCCACATAATACAGCGTCTTGCTTGTGAAGTTTCAAAAGGAACAACTCACACTAGTCAGTAATAGAAAACTCATTTTTTTAGTATTTCCTTTATTTGACCTCCTGTTTGAATGTGAATTATCTAAACATTCTCTGTAGTCTGAACAGTGTGGTGTGTTATAAAATGAAACCTGGGTTGTTGTTTTTTTATGTCCCAGCAGCTTTCAAAGGGAGGATTCGTCTGGTAAGCTCAAGCTGCTCCAGACACGTTATTAATGCTCCTGTAGAATTGTTGTAGTGATATCTGTGATACAGCTGGTGCTGGGGAAGGTCCTTGTCTGGACCTAGGTTTATCTAAGGAGCTACAAGGCTAAAACAATGCAGTTTATTTGTGGAGTTATCTACAGAGGCTACACGCAACATTCCCTGTGTTCAAGGATATGCAAAGAATGTAGGTAGAAGAATTTACGTACAGATAATTAAGGCGTATTGCGACAGAAATTGACACTTTAACTCAGCATTTTAGCTTTTTGTTATTCTACTGGTATGTTTTTCTTTACCAGCTCTTCACCTGTGTTCATGTTTGCTGGATGTTTAGCTGAATTCATGGTCTTCAGGCAACCTCAGTGACATACTGGCTCCACGTGTTGTATGTCATCTGTGTCCGTTTCTGATCTGTGTGTTGTTTCCTCCTCTGGTTTTAACTTTTTTGTCCAAATTTAGCGTCACAGATTTTCTTACACAGAGCTTTCTTGTATGTTTCGTTTGACTTTTTCTTTCTAGCCCAAGAAGGACCTCCACTTCCTTATGGAGACCAACAATGAATATAAGGGTCTTCTTGGATGCTTCCCAGACACCATTGGTGTTCATAAGGTACGTCATGAAATAATTCAGGTTTATTTGAAAGCAGTTCTTTCAACTAATTCAAACATTGCAAAGTAACATAACATTTACAGATTCATACATTTAATAGTTTGTACTGAATAAAACAGATGTTAAAGTAAAAAGAAAGACATTTTTGTCATTTAAAAAATGCAATGTGTTGAGTAAAATTCTTACACAAGGTAATGTTCGTTCAGTTTAATGAGTTGTTCAGACCAAGAAGTCAAAAGGCTTACTGTGACATCCTTAAATATTACCACCACATTTTGCCACACATAACTTTTACACAACAGTTATAACATCACTTTTGCTTATCATAAAAAATGTTCAGGCAGCCATAGACAAGGTGAAGGAGGGCGACAAGCTGGTGGCCACTGGTAAAATTACCACTCAGGACAAAGTCACCATGGCTAAACGAGTCAGCACCATGTCCTACGCATTACAAGGTACCACACTCTTCTCAGCCAGAGATTAGGAGGGCCAGAAGTGCTGCAGTTCATCCTGACATTGTTTCTGCTCTTCTGCTTCAGCCGAGATGAACCACTTCCATAGCAACCGTATCTACGACTACAACAGGGTCATGCAGTTGTACCTGGAGGAACAAGTCAAGTTTTACGAGACGGTAAAAGGCATTTTTATTGTCCCATCTATCACAGTATATTGCAGTGTGTAACAGTTTGGCCTTTTTGTTGCTTTCTTACCTAGGTAGCAGTTGCATTGTATTTAAGTTTTTTGTTTCTCTCAATCCTCAGATTGCTGAAAAGCTGAAACAAGCACACAGTCAGTTCACTACAATGTGAAAGCCTTAAGTCTCGCACTACAAGACAAGAAGAATTACAACATCCAAAATATTACTGCTTATACTGCATTTTTTTCCCTCCTTTTTTTAATTTAAATTTCACTTCTCTCTTTCTCTCACTCTGAACCCATGTCTTTATATACTGCTCGTACAAGCAGTCCCAGCAGATAGCGTTTCTTTTGTCCACTGCTCTCAGAAGTGTATGAACAAGTAATGAGCATTTGCAGCAACTGAAAAGGCTTACTGTTATTCTACTGGTGGTACACATTAGTGGCAAAGTGTCACCAATGATAGCAGCATAAGGCACACCGTTTAAACATTCTTCATTATGAATAGATTGTGACACAGCTGTGAGTTTCTTCACGCGTGAGACAAACCCCGCTTTTTCTGATGTGATCCAAGTCCAGTTTCTGCACAGTTGTAAGTGAAAACATGTCTGTGTTCATATTAGTTTAAAGTAATACGCTGCAGTTTTCCTAACTTTTTTTGTGTTAAAATGGTAAAGAAGTGCTCTGCACATGTAGCAAAACTGTTTGGCACAGTGGTTTATTGATGTATTGGCAATAAAAACTAAAGCTATTCTACTTTTTGTCAACAGGCTTAGCTGGAGAGGTAACGTCTCAATGTACCTTTGACTGCATATCAGACCTTTACTGCCTTTTTCTCAGCCAACATTGATTTAGTTAATTATTTCTGCTTTTATAAATACTGTTAATGTTTGAGAATTGTCTGCCATCGATGGTTGAAACGGTGGAGCATTTTCCTTAAGAATTCAACTAACTCTTGGAAGAGTTATGGAGAGCGAGTCTTATCCATGTCCACTGCTGGCAGTGCCTAGGCCCCTTTTCATCTTGAGCTTCCTCAAAAGCTAACAGGAAGCTCCACCTTTTTCCTGTCTTGCCCACATGCCATGCCCCTTTTGAGGAAAAAAAAACCCCAAAAAACGTGAGGACGTTTACATTTAAGGAGAAAAGACAAGATGTCACAGTGAGTGATACTCAGGTTCAGGTTAATTTAAGTGCTGTACATTTCAGCCAACAATCAGTGAAGGAATGTATCGACCAGTTCTGAAGGATATTTGCCTGTTTCTGACCACATTACAGTGTTTTATGAAGGGACGTAAGAAGAACGTTACTCTAAGAATCTGTACTATAAGAAGAGCTTGGGACAGAACATGGATTATTTCATGTATGCAGTTTTTCCTTTTGCTTTTTCACGCAGTTTTCAATCATTCTCTAATCTTCACTCTTTATTTTCCTTCTACTTGATACATGAAAAATATATACATATATATATATATATAAATATAAATATAAATATATTCTATTCTACCTATCAGGTGCTTCTTGTCATTGAGATACTATTTTATGTATAGAAATTTTTGCAATACAGTGTAACTCAGAGAGCAAAAATTCAGTTTGATTTATTAAACAATGATTTGTACTCACTGGGAGTTCTTAAGTGTTTTTTTAGTGCGCATGCATGTTTTGAAGAAACCTCAGCTTGTTCTCTGTTATGTTCCGAGTGTACAACACACTATCCACTCTGATTATTTTTTTCCTCACAGTAAAGCCCTTATTTGCAGATTCTTGCATAGGAATGAGAATGAGTCGGCAGCCTGTGTGAAGGGTCAAAGAGTGTGTTTGTGCAGTCTTGTGAAGGAAATGAAAGAGCCCCTTTTACCCCACATTCAGCTCTTACTGCTATCAGGTGCAGCTTGATGTGTAGGGCACAGGGCGAGGAGATCGTGTACACCAGTACAAACATTCTCATGATAGTTATTATCACTGTATGTGCTCCAGTCCTCTGGGCTTCATTGGAGTTAGGTGCACTTATTTCTTAATCTAAAATCTTGCTAAACCCTTAATTTTCTTTTTTGGATTGTAAAGTTAAGTTATTACACCTTGCAACATTTGTTCTGTTAGCCTCTAGACTGCCTCTGCCCATTGTGAAGTAATTAGCAGCTAGGTTTTGGTTTAAGAACTTGACATATTCTGTTTTAATGAAATAGCGACCATGTAACACATGGTATATGTAGTGTTTATTGTATAGCACATGTATACACAGTCCTCCAACAGCTCATCGTTCCTCAGTCATATACTGTAGTCACACAGTAGCATTTACTGAATCAACAGGTTGAGGTCTTTTTTTATCTAATATGTTATGTGTTTTTGTCAGCAAAAAATACATTTATCAGTTCAATAAAAGTTTACATATTTGATTAAATTTATACTTGGCTGAAGTGAATGGAAAATAGCTTAGGGCTAAATATAGGCTCATAGCATATAGCTATGAACAGTTCATCCGCATGATGAATGCAGAGCATAAAATTGGTGTGTATGCCTCCTTGCAGTGAAAGACACTGCAGCACCCTTTTAATCTGTCAACCTGGCATATAAAATCTGCCTTTTTATTTTGGCTGAGTTACTAATGCTGTGATAAGTGCTGAAGTGCCAAACTAAACGTACAAAATAGTAGTAGAAAATGAGGAAGAACTCACTTCCCGTGACTGAGTGACAAATGTCCATGTCCCAAAAAAGGACGTTTGTTTCCAAAAATATTCAGCATAAATGAGTCTATATTTTTGAATAGATTTGCACATACCAGCCATGTGCAAATACAGTATACAGTAGTTAGAAGTAGCAGAAAAAAGTGGCATTTTCACAATCTGTAGGTTCAACTCCTGCATCCAAACCATTGTCATGGTAACAGTGGTTCAGGGTGACAAACGGGTTCGGAAGCTGCGTGGTCGGATCATCATTCTGACTTTGCGTAGGGAGTAATAGTCAGAGTCTCTCCAGGAGTGCCAAACAATTCCATCAGGACCCAGTGGCCCCCGGCCTTTAAGGGTGTAATGGCCGCCCTACAGCATCAAGTAGAAGTAAGCAGTTGTAAAATCTCTCCTGACATTAAAATGTGAGGGTCAACATGTTTACACTTACCCTATAGTAGACACCATTCAGGTTGGCGTAGAAGCATTGGTTGTACCACCAGCCGCTGTGGGAGATCTCAGCACAGATGTTGCCACTGTCTGGCGTACTGAAGCCCTGCTTGTCGTGGTACCAGCTGAAAGAATCCTGCGCCGTGCCACTGAAGCCAGATACATGGAGACGGTACTGATGCTCCTCATCCTCCACACTGACGAACACATACAGAAGAACAGTGAGAAATTATCCAAGAATAGTGGTGCTTGTGCATGTGTTTGTCAGCATCTTGTGAATGTGTGCATGGCACGGACTGGAAGCTCTGGTAGAGGGCATGTTTGTGCTTATGGCTCCAGTCTTCCAGGTCAACGCGAAGACTGTAGTCTCCCTGGGTGCTCAGGTCATGTATGTGGTCATTGCCCAGCCAGAACTCTGAGTGTAGGTCACCAAAACCATCCCTGTAGTCTCTCCAGTTGCGATCAAAGCTCACTGAGCCATCGACTCGACGCTGGATCACAGTCCATCCACCACCTGAGGCAAAAGGAAGTGGAGTAAAGCATATGCCATATATAATAGGTTTCCCTCTGCCCCGCCAAAGATTTACACGTCAAGAACATCAAATTGCTGTTGTAGTGTTTGCCAACAAAGCGATTAAAGCTCTGCATGTTTAAGCTTTTGACAAACAGTATGTGTAATGTTTCTGTATGATCTATGTGATTCACCGTCTGTGTCCATGTCACAGTAGACCTGTACAGGCATGCCTGCCAGCGATGGCACCACAGTGTAGAGACCTGATCTTCTTACTCCATTGTAGTAGATGGAAGCACAGTCTATGGGACAATTCCTCACATGCTGAACCTCTAAAGGAAGAATATGTGAGACAGGACTACCAAGGAATAATCCAGTATATGGAAAATGGCACCATCTGCTGGGAGATCATAGCATATGTGTGTTTCTTAGAATATGTACCTGGGTGCAGGCCTTCTTGAGCACTCAAGAGAGGGTTGGGACGAACAATGTTGATTAAACAACCAGGGTTTCTTTTTACTTTATCCATCAAAAGCGTCAGATTATGAAGTTGGTTCTAAACAGAAACATAAATGGTTAAAGTATCAGGGATCCGTCTTTGCTTGAAAGTCTTTGGTTCCTTTCAAAAAATGTTTAAGATGATGCCTAAAACAATGAAAGTGGAGTAATGTTAATCAGGTACCTGGAGGTCCAAGATCAAGGTTCCCTGTAGGTGCAGCAAGGTGGTGGCTTCAGCATAGTGTTCCTCTAACTCATGGAAACGCCACTCCAAGGATCCGTTGAAATGGATTCCCTCTTCACTCTGGGACCCACATAAAGACACAAACATGCACACATTTATCCAAAAACAAAAACTGATTAAAAATGTGCAAATATAATATATCATTGTAAATATTATTTGTTACTTTTAATTGACTTAAATTAAAATCTACATTTCAAAGATTCTAGTCTGTCGTTGAGCAGATGGTAATCCTCTAACATCTGCTGGTTCTCTCAGACCAAAACGATGCAGCCTCTTCTGTAAAACTTAGAGCAAACACATTAGGCATTTCCATTCTGGACATGAATGATAACTAGTTGCCATGGCAAACACAAGCACTTTGCTTTCTTGTCATGTATAACACACACAACACATGATCTGTTTCTCCCACTTGCCACTGACCAGAGTCTCTGTTTGCACAGGCTGGCTGCCTGAGACGCATGAAGTAACACGTGGAAGAGTAGAAGGCTAATCCTGTTAGTGACTAAGGTCAAGGACAGGCTAGGCGAAGCCAGCCTGATGACCAGGCACCACATTACAGTGCAGAATTGTGAACAGTGCAACAAAAAATAATATGTTTCCTCACCTTTAACAACTATTTAGAGTAGATAGAGAGCTGTTACGTTCTTTCTTTCTTTCTTTCTTTCTTTCTTTCTTTCTTTCTTTCTTTCTTTCTTTCTTTCTTAAATAGTCAATGTAAACTTTAAATCAAACCAGATTCAATATCTACTTGATAAAATATGTCTGGTCTTATATGTCTCTCAACCAAAAACCCTGAGCAGAAGAAATACTAAAATTAAGTCTGGATCTGATAAGGTGTAATTACCACATACACATGATTTTACTTGAAAAAATGATACATGACTAATCTGAGAAAAAAGAGACCAGGTGCCACAACGTCCAGTCAGGCAGATAAAAGCAGTTGATCTAGGTCTACTAAGTCAATATAGGAATCTCACCTGCAGCTCAAGGACTTTGATGCGGTGCCGGTGGTTTGTAAGCTCCTCCTGCAGCTCAGAGATGGTTTCCTTCAGTGCCACGACCTGCTGCTTTCTCTCCTCGTTCTCGTGCAACCAGTAGGAAACCTCGTCTGTGCAGCGAAACATATCTGGGCATCTCTGACCATTCAGCTGAGGCAGTGTGGCCACCAGCCGACACATCCCGTCCTCCATCACCTGTCAGATGAAGAAGATCTGATCAAGAGAATCCTGCAGCTTCTTGTCAGACAGGGAACAACAAGATCAGCAAGGTCAAAAAGGCCATCACATAAGCTCAAATACTAGACCAAAACAACACAAAAATTATGAACTTAATTTTAACAGTCAGTTATTGTAGGATTTTCAGAGTAAGAGTAATTTGTTGTTCTAAATTTTAAAGTATAATAATAATAATAGTTTATAGCAGTTGATTGTACTAATGCAGCCTTTTAGAGACAATTATGCATGTATGGAGACAAATAAATATCCATTTGGTAAAAGTCTAAACTATCATACAGACTTTTTGTAGCTACATTAATTTCAGGTCCCCTCGGATTTGTGTTGTGACCCTCTGAGGGCCTGTGATATAGATAAACTACTTACATTTACTCATTGTTGCATCAGTAAAAACAATTGGATATCAGTTATGCTGTGATCATTGTAACTATGTATGGGTTCCAAGAGACATTTCTCTAAATAGCAATTGTGTTTTTTAAATGTTTTCTTAAATTCTAAGTAAATAAGACTTCTGTACTTTTATTTAAGTAGTATTTTAAAACTGTGGTATTGGTAATTTAACTTTAAGGATGTGACTACCGTGCCTGCGGAGGTGAGCTAAATCACTGAAATCACTTTGTCATTGCTGGAGAAGTACTAGGAAATGACACATTCTGGTTGCTGTTACAGATTTGGATCTTCAAACTTCAAAACAACTTGTTTCTACTGATTGTTCAGACAACATCCCTTTGCCATGTATTCAGTGTGTTTATAGTAATTACCTGGTTAGTGTACTCCCCACACTGCGCGCCCCCACCATTGTGCTGATTGGTGTTGTTCAGGTTGTCTGCTTTGGCCCGTGGGAGCAGCACAATGAGGATACAGAAAGCAGAGCACATGGTCCAGGCAGGGCGGTCGGTTGAGGACAGGAGAGACATTGTTGCCTCCCAGTTAGTCTGCCCCTGCCTTGTTTGTGAAAGTGGGGGCGGGTCTCTGATATGTGTAAGGCTCTGCTGGCTCTTTCTATGAAGAAAAAATGAGGAAATCACCCTCTTATATTGTTATATTCTTGTACTATAGTAGTGTCTAATACCAGCGACAGCATCTTCTGTCTATGACACAGACACACATGTTTATTTCAGTATGACTAAGAGGACCTGAACTTATAAAAGAGATTAAGGTGATCCCATCAGTTTATCACATTACATTAGTTTGTCCTTGGCTAACTCAATAAACACACAAACAAGCTCACACACACACCAGCTGCCCTTGTAACTAAACTCAGGTTCTGACTTTAGCTAAGCTTAATACAGAGGTAGGTGACAGTCCTCATGTTTTTAACTTTCCCCAAGTCTCGCTCAACACATTAATTACATGCAAATATAACACAACAAAAATTGGTAATGTCCTTTGCAGCAAGTATTGTTTTAAATTGTTGTAGAGAAACTAAACTGTTTTGTGCACCTGTAGCACCTGTGGAAAAGGTGGTGTACTCACCCTGTTTACTGTTGACTGTCTCCTACCCTGTTCTTGGCCCATTTTAGGCCAAGGGGTTCTCTCCATTTTCCTTCTCTGCTCCTCTGTATCTCTTCCTGTATCGATTTCTCTCTCACTCTGTGTGCCTCATTCTCATCTTCTGTCTCTCACTCTCTCTTTGTAGATGTGTAGACATCTTAGTCCCATAATCCAACTCTAAGAGGATTCACAGTCACTGAGGGATGGAGAGAGGCAGACGACTACAAGTAAAGAGAAGACATGAGGGGAAAATCTGAAAGAAAATGATTTACCAGCATTATCCATTTTTTAAAATAAAATATTAATTAAAATAATGACGTCATTATGCTGTCCTCCCTGTCTTTAGTGATTCCAATAAATACTGCTGCAGTATGTACTGGATTGTTTATTCATTTAGATCGATATTGTGAAAAGTAAAGTTAAAAAACTACAGGAGAACACAAGATATGGTCGTATGGAGTCAGTGCATGGACAGTTTAATGCACATAGTTTAATGCTGTATTAACTGCATCACCTGCACAATAATCCTGCTCAAAGCTACAGTAGCAGTAATGAAGGGTGATATTAGTGGGTGTATGAGGGGTGCTGATCCTATTACAGTAGCCAAGCTGCTCTTTCCTTTACATGTTTATGTCTTTGACTGTGCCTCGTAAACATACAGTCTCTTATCATGAAGGAATTGAGGTTTTCACACATGGGGGTTGGACCATGGATCATTTGATAGGGGAGATGTAGTGTGTAAGACACTGAACCCCGAACCCTCCGTGCCTTAAGTGCAGCCGACTGTACACAAGAATTTTCAAAAGGGGGTTAATTAAGTATCTGTTGTTGTGTTGTTGTTGTTATTATTATTAGTGTACGGATTAAAACTTATTTTCAGTCAATCAAATTCTGCAGTGTTTATTTCAACCACTGTATTACGTATTTAATACATATAAAATTTTCAGGGATGTAACTCCAAACTATTAAATGTTTTGCTACTATACTAATATGATGTATTTTTTTGCTGTATGCATGTACAGGAAGCCATGCATGTGAGGCCACATGGTGGCGCCATGTAACAACTAAACTTACCTGCCGATCATAACAGAAATGATAGTAAGTTTCTGCACTGTGCCCCTGGGAAACAATACAAACAACAGATAGCTCATCACAATTAAACGACATGAATCTGATGCACATAAAGCACTGAAGCCAATAAATGTTTAGTCAACAGTTTAGTCAGAAATGGCTTCACCCAGCAGTTTGTATTTAGGGTATATTTAGAATGATTATTTTGTTAAAGTGTTTAGAAAACTGCAGTATCACTTTAAAGTCACTTGTCAGTCAGAATAATAAAAAACAGGAATCTGTCCACATATTAGAATAATTTGTTATGAGCATGTAACCAATATGCTTGGTTATCTTCAAGATATGCTGTGTGGTAAATTGCTTTAAACTTTGTGCAGTTTGTCTGCAGCAACCGAGTCACATCCATGAAGACGATGATCAATAGCTGCTGATGGTGTATACATTTAATGTAACAAATAATCATAGTGATACAAGCGCCAAAGAAAAGTAGGCAAAATCTTTTGTGCACATTGTTTATATGTGGCCGAGCTGATATTCTCTTGAGCCAGACCTTTTTTAAAGAAAACTTGCAACTTGAAAGATTTCAAACTACTATAAAATGTATAATCAACCATAAACAGCTCTGGAAGCTGGAGCTACCAACTGGGAAACCAAAGCCAGTTTCATGCCCTTCAACGTCACAGAGAAGCAGATACATGCTCATTAATATCACCTGCCAGTTATCTAAAACTTGCATTAGCCAAAAAGTAAGCTTATAGAGTGTAAAGCATGGTAATATTGAACTGAAGTGTTTTACTGCTTATAAATTTAACTTCGCATTGATAATTGTGACCTTATTTTCTACCTCCAATACAGTTTTTCAAAATAATGTCATGTCTGTGACAACATAATTTGACATTGTTTACTTGTATCTTCTGCATTTAAAGCAGCTCAGCTTTGTGAATTATTCATTATGCATGAAAAAAAAGGGATGATAAACATTTGTCATGATGTTACGTAGCTTTTTCCAACATGTTGATTTTGAGCTAAAAGCTGAGGCTGAGTGATGTGACAGTTTGACAGGCTGGAGGACAGGTGGTGATGCTTTAAGAAGGAGGCAGAGAGGATGAGATATGGAGGCACATGTGTAGCTATTTGTGAAGGGAACATGACGCATGTGTAGAGCAACAGTAATTAGAGTTTATGAGCAAAAATAAGGTTTGAATTAATTTATCCAGAGCTTATCCTGGGACTAACAATGATGCTTTTAGTTAAAAGACTTACTGCCTGCATTGCATCTAGAGACCAATATGTGTAACTAATGTGTAACTAAAGGGGCAAATGTCCATCACACAGAGTAAGATAACTGTTACTAAGAGCCAAGCAGCTGACAAAGGACGAGGATGTTGAAAACTGAATTAGTGTGAGTGTTTATATGCGTGTGCACAATAACCAGTGAACTGTCTAAATTCCCAGATCTTTGATCTGAGTGCTGGTGCCGTACTATCTGAATGAAGAGTTACACAAACCCGTCTCAGCATGTGAAATACTCATCTGATCAGTGCTCACAGTGAATGGAATATTGATTCTGTGGTAAGAGAAGATTCTTAGCTCATGCTTTATCTTTATAGAATGGTTCTCAGCCACAAGACAGGCATAATAGATGAAAAACCTAAATAAAATAAACTGAATCAGTGCAGATGGTTCCATACTGAGCATGGAGCAGCTCACACTCATTGCTATTGATTGGCTAATTGTACACAACACATGTACTTATATACAATCTACAAAATTAGAAGTAGTGGTAGTAGTAGATGTAGTAAACTAATAAATCAAGTCACACCTGAAGAAACTGGTGATAAGCTAGTATCAACCCATACAGTATTTCTTTTTTCTTTGATGCTTCCTCAGGCAGTTTCATTCCAGAAATAAAATACTGGTTCAGTCTGAACTGATGTAGGTGAATAATACAATCAGGTTTCAGACCTGTGGTTGAGAGGCTGACATTTTCTTGAGAGGAACAACATGACCAGGGTCCTCATTAGAAGCAGGGAGAGTGGGTGTCATTTATAAAACATAGAGAACATGAATTTTGTTTGAGTTTTTAGCCCATGATCAGTGATTGAATATCTTTACTTTCAAAATGCATTGTACAGTATACTTTACATAGAAAATCAGTAGGCGTGCAACGTCTCCCTGCACCATTCTCTAAATGAATGTTTATCTCAGTATTTATCATGCCATTACAGCGTGCTGTTACTTGCCATAATGTAACCATATATCATACTGTACACACACTCACACACACAACCGCACACCGGTAAAGAGCCACAGATTTCGAGACCTCACTTAAACCTGTAATAAATCGGAGGAGACACTAGGATTATCTGTTCTGTTCATCGCTGTTCTTCCTGTGCTATCATGTATCATGTCAACTGTATTACCTAAATCTACCACACTAATGTTCTAGAATTTAACACTGATATAAAGGGTAGAAATAGCTATAACATAGCAATATTTTAAAAACAGACGGACTCTGATGCAAGAGAATTCTAATCTTCCATTTTTCTAACTGACCTTAAATACATCTACTGAGGTCATTTAAATGTAATGTATTTTTGTCATGATTACACTCTCCTCCACTGCCTCTCTCAGTGATTTAGTTGCCATATACAGTATGGTTGATTACAGTTAACTTCAGAAACATCACCTGAAACATTTACTACGTCAGTGGTACGTATGTCAGCAGATGAATCATCCGCATCACTACCTTGGCTGAAGATAGACTTAAGCTACCCTCACATACTGCAGTTTGGTGGGATGTGTATATCAACTTGTATCTTTTAGTTAAATTAAAAACAGAGATAATTTAGTTAATACAGAATGTGCTAAGCATTGAGCTCATTGCTGCTGTGGCTGTAATCAGTTCACATATCTACAAAGTCAAAATGTCAGTATTATATTTTCTAAAAGTAAAAGAAAAAGAAATTCTAACTAATTACAAAAATGATGTGCCGGAAACAATATATGACCAAACAGCTTGAGGTCTTATCTGAAGAGTTATGTGTTATGTCAAATCCACAGATGCATCAAAAACTCTACGGAGCTCCTTCCTGCTTCAGCCCTCCTTCCTCTCATATTTGTGCTGTTTGTGTCTCCAGAGGACACACTGCCACTTCACAGGACAGAAGCAGCATTTCACACATACAGTCGTGCCTCTCCTTGAACTCACAGGCCTTAGGGAATGTGTGAGTGTGTGTGTGTGTTTACCTGTATGTGTGTTGCACTGCATAGAAATGCAGCAAAAATCATCAAGTACAAAAATCCACGTTTCACAAAATATGCATTAGGTGGACAGGATCCACTGGGTTTACGTCATCACAGTCAATCAGCTCCACATGTTCATACAGACACAATCAACCTAACGTATCGTGCTTCTTTTCAACCTACAGAGAGACTGAGGGCATTGGATTCAGTTCAGATAATGTAATCAATGGACAACATCTACTGATAAGAGAGAGATACTGGTCAACAGCATCAGATACAATCCCTGGAATGAGAAACTGCTCTCAGTGCCAATTAAGTGTTATTTCTAACATGAAAATCAATATTCTCAACAACATAACACAAAGTGAACATGGCTAAATAATACATACACATCATCAAAGGGTCCTCTTGTCAGACTCGGTGAAACAGCTTTCATGACTGTTTAAATGTGTCTGCTCGATGAAATCCCACTTTAGATAATTACTGTTATACTTAATCATAGGTCCTAACTAACATCTGACACCTAAACATTTATTTATTCAAAAAATCTGAGGATGGAAAGATGAGAGGTGAGGTGGTTTGAATTTCAGGAGCGTTTTATTTGGAATAATATTTTCTTTGATGAAAGTCTTTACTTTCCCCCAAATTTCTTATATTGTACACAAATAAGAACATTTTATTTTTGAGAAAATAGCAGGTGGTACTTCACCAGCTGTTTCTTCATGTATTGTTTCTGGCAGTGTTTGTCCTAACATGCACTAAAGCATTAAAACAAAAAAGTTTTCTGAAGCTGAGATTACTTGTTTTGTTCAGTCGTTGCTTTTCATACAAAAATAGCCTCAATAAGTTGTTGTGTTCTTTCTTGGGAGTTTTCTGGCAGAGGTGCAAATTAAAAGCAACAGGAGGGAAAAAAAAGATAATTTAACACACTGGTAGAAAGCAGGATATCACAGAGGCAAAAGAAAACACGAGTGATAGGAAAGCTGGCAGCTCTGTGACGATGTACTGAAGAACACACACAAAAATTATATTTTAGCATTCTCTTGTGTGCTAATTTTCACTGAGCACAGAGTATAGTACAGTGAGGCTGATCAAAAGTTTGACCTCATGAAGGCACTAGAGACATCAACAAACCTAAATGTATTCAGTAATCGTTGTCAGAGTTGTTCTCACAACCCACAGTGTCATTCTTAGGTTAGTACCAAAGAGTCACCGGGACTTGATAGTGCTTCATCCTCTGGTGAGCATGAAATTTCATTGCTGTCTATCCAGTAATTGTTGGCCCGTGGTGGAACAACTGAGCAACAAACAGACATTATCATCCCCATAGCTACAGCAGTAGCTATAAATACAGCACTAATGGCTCTTTAATAGCCACACTTTGTTCTCTAATTCTTAGAAATGCTTTATTTTGTTATACTAAAATTAGATGAAGACTGCTGATTAAAAAAGATGACTGTTGTTTTTTTCCATACTTGCTCCTGTTTCTACTTGCCCTGCTTCAGAGGACACTCAATGATCAAGAAGAGCGACTAAGTTTACACACACACACACACACACACACATGCACCTGGAGCACATCATGTTTATTTGGTAATTGTGAAGACCTCAGGCTCCTGAGGATTGTAAAAGCAGCGGTCAAACTGTTCAGTCGCAGTCGCATTATTGACCTGTTGCTCTGAAGCCATGAACTCAGTTGACCTCATATTATTTTATTTTTCTTGACATTAATATTGTTAAGGCGTCTGTTGCCAGCCCAACAGTGTACCAACATGCACACAGTTACATATACTGTGTTTGACATCTTTATTCCCAGCACGTGGCTGTTCTCCAGCAGAATGAAGTGCTGACTAAATGTTTCACGAATGTGTAGTCCCTGTGTGTGTGTGTCGCCACTCTTTCTCTGCTATTGATGTAAAAAGGCACACCGGTTTTCTGTCAGTTACATTATCCACATTGACTCTTTCACTGTTTGCCCACTGATGCTTCCCCTGGCTGTACAGAGAAGATAAAGCTGCTTACCGTGCACCAGCCGTAATCACAGGCAACCTGCATGTTCATGTGTTGTGAATTTAGTTGTTGTCTTATACAGATTATGTGGCTTTGATTGAGAAATAAAGACTCACTGTATACATCTCAGGTCTTCTTCTGATTTCAGTGTCAGTAAGTAAAAACAACACTAGTATGACGTATATGCGTAAGTAATATTATTTTCAGTACTACTGAGGCTGATTTGATTTTAATGAATTGCTCTTCACACTAATCTACAGGTTATCTGTCTCTGAAGTCACAGTGACCTCACTGATCTTGTTTCGTGTTTCTGTTTAGCTTCCTCACTTGACCACATTGTGATGATGTTTTGTCCACGTTTTGTTCTTGAGCCGGGCCGTGACGGTGACTCACACTTGAAGAGTTTTATGTAACCAGGAGCATGCATTGTGAATGAAAATGGTTAATCACCCACTTAATCACACACTGAACATGTTCAATCACACTTCAGTGACACACAGAATTAGAACAGCTGTATTAACAGAAGTGGACTCTCTGTTAGCTCTCAACAAAGCATTGAAAACTGTGCTAATTAGCACAACACTGCACAGGTGAAGACCTCATACGTTCCCAATAATAAATCATGTGATTAGAAAGAGCTGGAGCATTTCATATACAGAAAATATGTAGGTAAGGAGGGATGTCCAAATCTTTTAATGTTTGACTTACTAACCTCACTACACTGGAACCACATAGTATCTACATGTGTTCATACTAACCCACTAACACTTCTAACAGTGCTGTCACCAACCAAGGTAATAATTTCCCACAGCCAACTGAATTCAATGTGTTGACAGTCAGTCAAGGTGAAAACACTGAAGGACTGACTCCTGAGTAAAAAATACAGTTGCTGTTTCAAAAGTAATTACAGAAAAAGCTTTTTTTAATACATTTTTTCTTGTGGTTTGCCTTTGCAAAGCAGGAATTCATTTTGCATATGTATATGGATCTTGTTGCTAGAAGGCAATATTATATACAGTATAATATATATGTATATATATTATACTGTATATAAGGCACAATATATATGCATCTGGCCCATTTATAGCTCTCTAAAAGTATCCAGTATAGGCAGTTAATAAATACAGAACTATCTTGTCCATCTGGCTATGTAAAGTAACATGTAATTATATAATTTTACTTCAATATTTAACAGATTCTGTGTGTGGGCTCATATGATGGCCATATGATAGACCCATGTTTCAGACCAGTTCTATTTAGTGCTATGCAGTCTTGTTCACATTAAACAAAATTCGATTTTGTGTATATAATAAGTTTTGGGCAACATTGTCACCCAGGAATAATGTCTGCTTCCAATATTCTCATAGATAATAGTGGTTGTCAGTTGTTATTGGGCCCACACTGTAGATAGTAGCCTACCAAAAGGCACAAAAAATTATTTGGTTTTATTTAGGATTCAAACAATGATGTATTAATGCACCATGGCTATGATAACAACTGCTAATATTCATATAATGGTGTGATAACAGTTGAATCAATTAGTCAGTCATAACTACAGTCAGGCTGAAAATTGACTGATGCAGGCTGACAAACATTTCAGTGAGCAATATGAGTTTGGAAATGTAATAACAAGCCAAGTGACCCGGTAACCATGGCAACAACAACACATGGTCATTTGTGAAGAGGAAAAAGTCTCCTTATTACTCAATCGAAGGTGAAAAAAAGGAATGAAGTGATACTTGTATCAGTAGATCCTGCTGCTGCTTTCCTGAATGATAGTGAGTGATGAATTTACATAATCTCTCACTGTAGCCTACTGTGTGTCGAAATGTAACTTCAGCCTCTCACTCTGCCCTTTTAACTTATAGCTATCTCTGCCCACTCTGTGCTTGCTTATTATAGTTTCATAGTTTCTCTTCATTTGCATGATGATAATGACATGTGGAGTATGAATGTGTGTGTTGCATGATCTGCAGGCTGCCAATCTGTAATTAGTAATTATAACTATTAAACTGTTTTACTGGGTATTCCCCATTCATAGCAACAAGTGACTAATAACAAAATCCTATAAATTACTCTATAAATAAACTGGCCAGTTAATTAAATCTGCAGCAAAAATCACCTTCTCTGCAGCTCGTGAATGAACAGACAGGATATTCTGATGTTCTATGATCTGATGAGACCCAAGTTTTCAGCCATCAGAGTAGACATTTTGACCAAATCCCTATGACATAGTCATACGATGTTGGAATAACTTGGACAAAACAGCCAAATAAGCCCATGCAGAAACATGCAGAAAACCAGATGCAGAAACAGACCCAAATCTACACTCATTAATATGATAAGTGTGTAAGGAGATGAAGAGTGAGCGGTTAGACCACTCAGTGAAGTGAATGTTAAGAGCTCAATTTCTGAGCAGACCAGTGAATTCATTCAAGGGTGTAATATTAGTTTCAGCTTTGGAGGAGACATTTACTGGGAACCTCTGCTCGAGTCATAACAATTTTAGTATTTTAGGGACATGTCCCTGGTTAGTTATTCTATATGTAACTTTTTGGCAGAGGTGTCTAAAGTGCACAAAGTCAATACTCAAGTAAAAGTGAAAATATTTGCCTATAGAAAAATAGTCCAATACAAGTAGAAGTACTCTTTAATTTTCTCTATTCAAGTGAAAATACTAAATAGAAAGTACATTACATAATTGTACTTACTGTCAGTACAGTACTCAAATAAATGTAATCACCACCTCCGCTCTTTGGCCCCTAAAAGCTGTGACTCTCTGAAAGATAAGCAGGTATTGCTAATGGTCTGATAGACGCATACAGACACACATTCCCAAATTAATCAAGTGACTCCTAAATTACTGGGTTGTCTATAGCCCCATTTGTGACCTTAACAACACTCCACAAATTGCTCTGTGATTCAGTCCTGTAACATCCCCTACGCAAACCTTTGCAGAGAATCAAATGCTAATTTTTTTTACCTGTGAGAGGTACATCTTCAAAGGTACTTTTATGAGTCAACAGTTTAGTGTCTGCCCAGAAAAGATTTTTCCCTCTCAGTCTAATATTTCCCGAGATTGCTCTAGCGGCTTTTATTGTTGAACATTTTATCAGACAGTCGGCTTCTGTAAGATTGCTGGGTAACAGGTACAGAAATATCTATGGATTTGCATTTGTGACAGTATAAAACAGTAGAAAATCTACTTTGTAATATTGTAATTTAATAATTTAGCAGGTTACATTATGAAACTTCACATTAAAGCAGGAACATTTTAATTTCCATAACAGTAACACTTGTGGATGCTAGTTGAGACAAATTGGAGAGACTCAAGAGTCAAGGATTTGCATAAATTGTGGGTTCATACTCATTTCACTTTCCAAATTTTATGAGACTGTGTGTCTGTCTCCCTGGGACCTGTGCCACTGCTTACAGGCATGAGACAAAGATAATGAAAATTGTATTCTTGAATTAAATCAGTGCTTATATTTCAGCCAGATGAGGAGAGTAATTTAATTTCTCCAAATTCAGGGGTCACTTGTGGTAACAAATACCAGATGCTCCACTAAGGGTGAGTCTCTCATCTTTCTGCAGACTCAGACCCTCTGTCATATGTCTACTAGCATGACAGATGGCTAGATAACAGACAAAAGAAATATAAGCAATGTCAAATCAATCTAATTGTAATAATGGATCACACGTTTGAGAAGCTTGTTAATATCAATATGTTTGTATTTACTGTCAATGTGAATGGCTTCTGTGCTGCAGTGGCTGTGCGTGTGTGTGTGAGGGGAGAAGAGGACGTACTACAGACTGAAATGTGACATGTTTTAGCAGCGCTTTAGCTTGTTCATTTGCATTATACCATGTGTTTTAATTTCACACCCTTAAGTTATACTATAAACATTTTATGTCAAACCCAGCCCTTTTATTTTGGTAATCTATCTCTTTCACAAATCAGCTGGTTTAATTACAGGCTGCACATTGCTACCAAAAGCTTTCCTATTCTTGGTGACACATTAGTGGCTGACAAATTGCAGTGCTGAGGAAGCTCTAGGAGGCTGTGATTTTCTTTCAGTACTTTTTCAGCTTTTTAATGCTAATAAGAGAGATAAATAAGAGAGAATTTGAGTATGTTTGAATGACAGATACATTTACTCTGGAGTTTAACGTTGGACAATTCAGATTATTTGGGGGCCATAAAATCTGCGTCCGTCACCATAGACACTGTAAGGACAGAAATCTGCCTCATCTGACCACATAAAGATTTCATGCTCATAGATGGAGAAATGATGGAGGTTGAATTTTACATGATATGATGTGTGTAGAAGGAAAGTCAGGGCAAATGGTAACCTTAGTGTACAAGGACACAATCAGTCTTGGCTAATTTTATTTATTTTGAAAGCTAACATCATTTATTCTAATATAATATCTCAGAGGATTCCAGTTTGCTTCGTTCAAACTTGAAGATGACATGGCCTACACCTTCTTTTGACAGAAAGACACTGACTTTAACGTGAGCGACGATGAAAAAGAAGAAGTTTATTGCACTGTATATGTTTTACACATAACACAGTAACACCTATACAATGTGTTTTTGTGGTGTTGAGGAATAACAACAAACTCAAGCCCATTCAATCGTGCTGAAGATGTACATCTTTAAAAAGGGGTTACAAACGTGACGTTTGATAGTTTAAAAAAGCTTATTCCTACACAATATTTAGGCTCTAGTGAGAATTTATGACAGCAGGTTAGAGTATGTCAAACTTATTTTCTCTTCTGAACAGCTCAGCAAGTAATGTCACGTTTTTTACCTTTCAACACTTAATGTATAATCTCTGCCAGACAATAAAGAAAATCCATGTTTTAAAAGTGTGTGTTTAAAAATGAATTAGATAATCATTTAAAACTAATATAAGCAGTATGTATTGACAATAACTTAACACATGCTGGTAAGTAACAGCAGGTACTTGCAGAATTGTGCCTCATTGTTGTTCAGTCTCACAAATGACTCAGCTAATGGAGCCTGACATTCCTACAGTGTCTGTGAGAGAAGCATTTGCAACTACAGCTCAAACCATGTTCTTTCCTGGAAAAACTTACTATGATTACTTACTTATCTATATTACTATGATTCAACGAAAAAGAAATAGCTTTTGAAAAGTGCCTAAGGAATGTATTTAGAAGAGTTCATCTACAGTAAGTACCTATTACCGATGTGTGTGTTACGGAAGCAAGGTGTGGTTTTGCAATTCAGTTGCCCGGCAACATAAGCTGCAGTTATTGCTTTCTCTTCTTTATCATGTCTGTGTCATGAGCATCACGGAGCAAATACTGGTCAGTCAGGTAGGGTTCAAACCCTCAACCTCCCTTTCCTGTGCTCTTTATATCAGCCTCAGTGTTGAAAGCAAATGAAGAAATTATATCCTAGAAGTCTGTTATTTGCTCACTGTTATGTAACCTATAAAATAAGGATTTGTGGTGAGACTTCAGCTTCACACCTCTTACAATCCTATTTGTGCATTCACAGTGAAATATACTGGACATCTTTGCCAAATAGCAGCAGCTCAGATGTTTCTGCCAAATGCAGCATCATGGTATTACAAGCTGTGATGAAGTGCAGAGCTGCATCCCCTACTCTGCATAACACTTACTGAGACATACACGTCACAGAAAGTCCAAACTGTCCAAACCCTTTCAACAATGTTGAGGAACAAATCTTTTAATGTTTTCTACACTGTCATGTCTGACAGCTTGGATGTCAAACCACAGGGTGCTGGGCTTCTTCATTCGCTTACAAACAAACAAATACAGTGTGCTCTCTTTGGACTCTTTGTACTTACCATTGGAGATCCAATGGCACAAAAAAAAAAGATGTGAAGTGAAGCGACGCAAGCAGGGAGTCAAATGGATCCAAAGGAGCAGAACAGACTGTGATTAATGTTCAGTGTGTAGAAAACAGAAAATTATCCACTTGAAAAGAATGATGGTCTTTGAGGAGGAAAAACAGAGAGAGGCTTTTGAAAAAATTATTTATTGATGCCTTTTAAACTACATGTATCAATGTAGCTTTTGTTGCGTTTCATTCAGGGCATATGACTAGTCTTGAGAAGTACTAAAGTGTTTAGTAGCTTGCAATTGTAAGAAAAGTCTTGTGAATTACCCCAAACAGGGTAGCAACAGATGTATTGATCTAGCAAAGATTTACAATACCAGGATGGTGCATGCAGAATTGACTCAAAATAAACTACAGTCCCTATATTCACTGTAATGAAGTGCAATGTGTGCCACATGTGTGCGCTCTCTAATGTGTTTGTATTTCATCAAATGTCAGGCCATGACATTAATACAAATTTGGCTTTGGTCTTTTCATGGCATTTGTTAACAATAAGAAAAACATCTAGACTTTAAGGTTTTATAGTGACTAGTGACAGTACCTGAGCCACTGGCTGCAAGACGAAGAGTGTCACCGTAGCGACCACAACAGAGGAGAGATAATTGTTGATCCACTTCACATACGGGCTGTTGCAGGTAAGCAGAATGGATTAACATCTGGTTAGCCCGAATCTGTTCAGCATAATTTCCACTCAGATGGCGTCTGCTGTCTGGCGTGGATAGTAAGATAGTAGAAAGTGCACAGAAACACAGAGATGAACTGCAAACATAGTTGAATTTCTGTATTCATTGTGTGTGTGTGTGTGTGTGTGTGTGTGTGTGTGTGTGTGTGTGTGTGTGTGTGTGTGTGTGTGTGTGTGTG
>JAUYWH010000016.1:9660175-9711814 GCA_034779795.1 Ctenopoma multispine | reverse complement strand
TGTGTGTGTGTGTGTGTGTGTGTGTGTGTGTGTGTGTGTGTGTGTGTGTGTGTGTGTGTGTGTGTGCCTGTGTGTGTGTGTGTGTGCCTGTGTGTGTGTGTGCCTGTGTGTGTGTGCCTGTGACCTACATGGCAGGGAGCACTGTGCTCTAACACCCACACTGTTCATCTAACTAATGTGTAGCACACTGAGTGTTTGAAGAGAGTCTTTAAACAGCAGCAATAAAAATATCTGGTCTGTGCTGCAGCTGATCATATAAAGTTATCTCACCGCAGTCTCAAAACTGTATTCATCTGAATACATTTCATGAGTCTTTTGGGCATGTTAACAGTTGTATGCACAGAATGTTATGCAACTTTAATAGAGCCTAATGACTGGCTTGTAATTTCTAGATGATAAAAATACATGCAAATAAAAGCTGTATAGTGCTATTTGCCACTGAATGCCTGTATGTGTGTTATCCAACAGATAATGAGCTATTGGGCTGCTGTGGGTTGAAGACTCCAAAGGGAAATGGGTAACCACAAAGTCAATGTGATAGGAGGAGAGGGAAGTAGAAGAGGGAGTTCTTCTTGTGTGCTTTCCCATCAAAGCCCACCTCATAATAATATCTTTGGGCAAGAGCTTGTTATGGGGCGAGTGAATCCCAGGATTGGTGGTTTGAAACATGCTTCAGCAGACTCACACTCCAAGGTTTCCCTCTCATCTAAAACATGTTTTCTTCTCAACAAACATTTGCCAATGCGTTTGTGCAGCAAAATCCTCTGCTGTTAAAAATCTTCAAAGATCTTTTGTGGTCAGGTACTGTTGTTGTTGCTCAGGTTGTGTCTCCAGTGACAAGGTGAGAGAGTCCAGTTCACTTGTATGGATTCCCCGTTCAGCTCTCAGATATTTATTGATTTGTCTGTCATTGTCTCTGACCACTGCTTGTCGCTCATCTCTGAGGAGTCAAGACCTCGGGTAAGTGCTCTAAAAACAAAGTGCTGACTGACTGAAGTCCTGACTGTATGTGTGTCTCTGTGTGTGTGAGCAGACAGCGCAATAGCAAACAAACTGGAAGAAAAAAAATTGTTCCACTAAGACACTTTTAACTATTAATTAATCAGGAGTCAGGAGTGAACAATAAACCTGGAGCTTTATGAATAGTTCCCAAAATTTAATCAAACTCTGCAAACCTCACATCAACAGCCCTAGAGGAAAAGGTCTTCATTTTCTTCATGATAGGCTGTGGCGCTGACACCATAATCACCTTGGATTCTGCAGAAGAAAGAAAAGACTGAAAATAACATTGTTAAAAAAATCTATCATCAGAGTGAACACAGCAGCAAATAAAAAAAACATGGTTAATGTCATTTCCTGAAAAAAAAGTGGGTTCTGTGAATTTATATGTTACCTACTGTACAAAATAAACTCCTGGTAATATTCTGTATATGTCATTGACATTTAGCAGGGTGCTACATAGGAATTTTCTAGACTTATACTGAGATTGATTTTACAGAGCAGCAACAGTGGTGCTTGGAAGTTTATGAACACTTTGGAATTTTTTGTATTTCCTCATAAACATGATCTAAATGAGACAATAATGTATTTGTTTTTTATTTATTTTGAAAATTAGCCAATCTGTATTTTTGTGAGCCTCCAAAAAAAAAGCAAGGTGTGTAGAACCAGGTCACAAGAAGGGTAGCATCTAACAAACCAAAGGCCACTCTTACAATGGCTAATTTCAGTGTTCATATAAGTCCACCACCAGGAGAACATAAAATTTTTAACAACAGCAGTGGTGTGCATGGCAGGAAAACACTACTCTCCGAAAAGAACAGCATGGATATGTCGGAAGTCAGTTGGAAGCATGACCTTCCAGCTTTTGACCAGAAAACTATTTATTCCAGCATAAGAGACTTATGAAACATGGTGGTGGCAATATCATGATGTGGGTCTGTTCTGCTGCCTCTGGACCAGGTTGACTTGCCATCACTGATGAAAATATAAATTCTGCAGAGAAGAAATGTAATGTTGCTGCAAAAGTGGGTCACACCAGTTCCTGAACGCACAGGTTCAGATACTTATGCAACAACATACATTTAAGAGTGGATAATTTTCCAATAAATGTACACAAATTATATTTTTGTCTTATTTTTTTAGTTTGGTTTCATTATCTAGTTTTAGGGTTTGAATTCAAATCAGATAATATTTGACATTTTCACAAACTCACACACAGCACTGAATATATACAGTACTTTGTACCACTGGTATATAAAATACAGGAATGTATTCATTTAAAAATGAAGGTGTACAGTAAAATATTACTGAATGATCACATATTCAACAGTTCCACACAAATAAGGAAATATATTTTTTGTTGAGTTGTGCATATGGTGACAAATGGAAATTGAAAGACATACAGTATAAATAAAAAGCCAACATTTCTAATTGAAAGCTGAAGTATTGATTTTGAACCTTGTAAAAATAAATGTATCAAAAGTTCTTAAATGTACTCTTGATTAATAAGTAATTTTCTTTTTCATTTTATATACACTTGTGTTTTTCTCAAATTATTGTTATTATATATTGTTTATATGTTTTTTACAGTTTCACTTACTTTGTTTGTTTTGTTTTTGCTTGTTTTTCTCTTGTAATGAACATTTATTCTTTTCAGCAGAGAACATGAAATAAAATTTACTTACACAGGTCCTTTGAGTCCACCATCAGTGTATATAATTGCATTCTGCATGAATCAACAACCCAGAGGTTATCTTCTTTCTCCAGCTTGCATAGTAAAGTCTGTGTCTGACGGTGTGTGTCTGTCTGTGCACGCTCTCACCTTAATGTTAATTAACCCCCTGTTGCCGAAGTGTACTACTGTGACAGAGCACCATCTCATAGGTGACACTGACATCTCAGTGGGCGATGAAGGACAGAACATGTGCTTTTTTCTACATCAAAGTCTAGATTGTGATGCGACAGTGGAGGATATCTGAGGTTTACTGCCAGCAAAGCCTTCAAATACGCTGCTGACAGTAGAGACATACTGTACAGGGATATTATAGAAAAACAGACATCCAAGCAGTTTTTACTGCTTAACACCAGAGTAATATTTCCAATTTTGTGCAGTAGTTAAGACCCACATGACAAAACTCCCTTGAGGTGTGCTGGAATACTTACACATTATATAATACACATTATAAGGCAACGTGTAACACAAGTATAAACCTTATAATGGTGTCATCATCCATTATTACCTTTGGTGAAAAAACCCTAAGTTTATAAGGTACAATTCTGAGTAATATCTTCTTGAGCATTTCCATTTATGCCACTTTACTTCTAATACACAACATTTTATAGAGAATTATTTTACTATTTGAAGGCTTAATAAATACATATTCTTATAGTTTCTAAAATAAAATGCATTAAATATTTGTTTTTAGAAGTCTCACTGAACACTGATTTTCTCTTTATATCTGTCTCAATAACTATTCAAGGCCCATATTCTGTAACAATATTGTTCTTGCAACTATAACCTTTTGCTTTTATTATCACTCATAACTGAATGTTCTTTTTTATGTGTTGTCCCTGAAGACAACATGCCCAAATGCATCAATATGAATGTGTTTCTGGACTTTTGAACACTTCAGACTATTTTCATCAGTTATGCAAGAGCGTGGGAGTTTTCCACAGTTGAAGTGACCAGAAGACAAATAGACTGTATAACAGACAAATGGAAAGAAAAAAAAATGAAAAGAATTGCATATGACCTCTTGAAAATCCAGAGATAACAAAAGGATGTTTTGACTGTTATATTGCAGTTATCTAAGCCAGACACTTTAGGTCAAGTTTCATGAATCTGACAGTGAGTTTGGAGGTATACTGTTACTGAACCACATTCCAATTTACACTAGCACCGCCTGAACTTTGTCTACACACAGGAGGCCCAGACATATCAAAATGTTTCTTCGAGTAGAATCTGTTATAGCTTGTGCATTTAAATCCATTAACCATACAGACCTAAGCACTAATTATTTTCTGCCCATGTATTTGTCAGCAGGTGATAGTCAAATAGCTGTTGAGTAATCTGATTTGAGGCAAATTCTGTTGACCTTGCCCGCTTTATCTCACTCAGTTTCTTTGATAGTTTATCATCTGCAGTCGTACCCTCGATTGCCTGATGAATACAAGACTGTCAAAACTGTCAAGTAATTACTGCTGCAGCACAAACTGTTTGCAGACTTCAAAAGTGCTCTGTAGGCTTTTATACTTCAAAGCACCACAAACACCAAAGTGCGCTCATATTCTGTCTGTTAATTTTTATAAACCAGTGTGTGTGTGTGTGTGTGTGTGTGTGTGTGTGTGTGTGTGTGTGTGCGTGTGCGTGTGCGTGTGCGTGTGCGTGAGCGTGTGTGTCTTGCCCCATATGTTCCTGACGACTGATTTTTGCAAGGAGATGAAAGACTCTTGTCTGCTGTGAAACCAGAATAATTTTTAAAGTTTTGTCATATCAAAAACCAGTGACTGGAACAACCCGACTTGACATTTATGTAACATGCAAAGCTGTATTATATGTGGAAACTTGAGACAACATCAGCTATAGAAACTCTGTCCACATTGGTGTCAAATGTGTATGAAATGATGTGTCGTCCACTCTCAATTCTCATCAAGCAGAGTTAGTGATCTTTATGAAAACAGTGGAGAAAGATTGCTGTTAACATGACTCATGGATTCAATGCACCCTGAAGGTGCATGGTGATGGTTCTTGTTAAAGCTATGCCCCATAAAACCTGTATGGTTTTCTTCAAACTTACATTCATGGCCTCTCTCACAAACCTTAAATTTGGCATCTTCATCTAATCACTGAAACACTTATTCAGAGGAGATTAACCTTACTTTCACTGAGCCTATACATAAAGCAGTGTGTGTAATTGATTGATTGCACATGACATATGAATCTAATAACAATAATTTCATTTTCAATATAGAAGCCTGCAGCTAATAATTCTGTTGATAGATCTCTGCAGAAGGAGGAAACTGCAACCTCAGTAGAAGTTATTTAGGTAATGGTGTGATTCAGCAGGATTTGGGGGTTGAGATATAATTCATTTGTCAAACCTAAACCTACTGAGTTGTTAAAATGCAGTTTAAAACACTTATTAAACTTTCTGTGTTTGCTGACGTTGCTGGGCTTCTGTTTCTTGAACTGTTTCCAACGCTATTGCTGTCATGATTTGACCGAGAATCTTGGAGCATTTGGATACGAGCTCTGCATTTATATTTATGTAGGGAATCTCCATCTATCTGTCCTATATATTTTATACTGTATGTAATATTATACTGAAAAAGAAGACAGTTCTCACAAAGTTAATACCACAAAACTTAAAAGTGAAATTCTAATTAAAACTCTGTGTAATCACCTTTATCAAACAGGTCACAGGTGAATTCTGAAACGGATTACTAAACCACTATCTGGTAATTTGCTGTGACATTAGAAGACATTACAGTGGTAATAGGATCCATTAATGCAACAATGTCACTCATAATAAGATTATTGCCATGTTACAAAAGCAATATGTTCCCCCTGAAGGTGCTGCTCTGTGTCACAAAAACAATCAGCAAATCAGGACAAGAGATGCTGAAGCACAAGGTTATACCTCATGAGGAGACTCTAAATGAATTGACAAAGAGCCGAATGCATTCAGCAAGCTTTCTGGCCAAAAATGTCTAAATGGATCTCCTAAAAACATGCAAATGCTTCTTCTGATGCATCATACGAAGACAAAAAAAACATCACTGTAACTCAAACTGAAAGAACAAATTTCTAATTGAATTTGAAATCAAACTCTCAAGATGTGAGCAAAGTCAAGACTTCAAGGAATTTAGGAATTCCAGCCATTTCCATCCACACACCCTGCATTACACACACACAAACTAACAGTGTTTTGCACCTTGTTGTGAAGTGCCTGCATTTACATTTGTCAAGCGTCTCTTTGACAAGGACATGCCTACCTCCTCAAGTGTTCTTGACTTGACTAGATGCTGTGAAAGTGTTTGTCTTCACCATGGACAGAAGCCACTTTAGTTGTCCTCTGTGGTCTTTAAAGCCTTCTGCTGTTGCTCACCTGCCAGTTCATTATTTCTTTATAAGAACTGGCCACAATACAACAAAAATGTTCTTTCTATTTCTCTCTGATTATTATTATTATTTTCCCATTCTCAGCCTAAGGATGGCCTCCTCACTTGTATGAACACCTCTCTGGACCTCAGTGAGTGCAGAGGACACTTTTGTTCCATTACTTACGAACTGAACTGTCTAACTGTGATGTCAGCAAATAGAAGTGGAAACTACTATAGCATACACAGGACTAAAGTGAGAGTGATATGCCTTAAAAACACAAAGAGAACAGTTCATATTTCTGAATTTTCAGCATCTTTATCCACTCAGCTCAGGTGGTTAAATAGACTTTTTTTTTTTTAGATTTTTTTTTCCTGAAGCAAAGCCAAACTGTCAAAATCCCGCAGCACGGCCACTGCTGAAGTGTTGTATGTGTGCTAATGAAACAACAGCTCTAATGTTAGGAAGCCTTTGTGCATATTTCATTAGCAAAAGCTCTACTAAATGTTTCTAAACACCTTTCAGAGTGTTAATGAATCTCCACTGACTGACCTGACCTCTGATGCGTTGGAAGACATCAAGCAGGAAGAATTCAGCCTCTATGGGTTAATAATACCTCGCAACATTTGTTGTCGACAGTGTAGAAATGATTGGTGCAAAGCCTGTCTCTGGTTTAATATTGTTTTCTGCTGCACACAGACATTTCCATTTTTCTCTTACTCTCCATCTGGCTATTGGCACTGTGGCTGACTGCACCAATATTGCACAGCCATATAAGAGAAATATACAGCTAGCTGGGTTATACTGCAAAAATTCCTTAAAAGCACTAGAGCGGCTACCTGATTTATAATCTCCTTATTAATTGCTGCCTACTACAGTACAGACGCTGACTTGATGTACTGATGTAAAATATTTATAACAATATCAAAAGATATTAAAGCCAACGCTAAAAATAGTTTGCGCAACTACCAAAAAACACATAATTATTTCAGCTTCATAAAGAAGAGAGAAAAAATCTTGGAAAGTAACTAGTTATTAAATAACCACAGCATCACATCGCAGGTAACATAAGCCAAAAATGGCATCATATTTTAAGCAGGAATGCGTCTCCGCCTCCTGAATGTTGAAGAGAATGAGCTCCAGCCATCATACACAAACTGTGTCAACACTGTCAACACCAACTGAAGAAAAAAAGTCATTAGAGGCAGGAGAAATGAAAAGATGGTCAGAGAAAGAAAATAATAAGAGTAAAAATCAAAGAACATCAAAGCAGTTATTGTGGCTGACAATTTATAGTAGAAGAAGTGGTTATTGAAATCTGGGTACACTCTATTAAAATTATTTTAAGAGGTGGAGAGCAGTACATTTGTAAAATGGTTTTATAGTTTTATTACTGTTTTATTACTGTATTTTGTTCCCAGTTTGGCTCTTTTTTTTAAATAAAAAGATCTTTGTCACCAGCAAACTCAGCTACTGTGAAATAAAAGAAAATGTGAAACTTATAATTTAGTCACTTTCTTTCAGTGTTCTGGTTCGCACCACGTAAATCATTGAATTTTATAGTGAGGACTTGTTCTAAGGTTAGGTCAAAGGTTAGGGTTAGGCAAGTAGCTCTCTGTGAGTTATTTTAAGTCAGACATGAGATAGACTGGTGACATCTCTCACCCAGTGACAGCTGGGATTGACTCTAGCACCCCAGCGACCTTTAACAGGAAAAAGCGATTAAGATAATGGAATGATGGATGGATGGTTATGGTTAAGGTTAGGGTAGGTCTTAAGGAAATAAATGTAAGTCGGTGTAAAGTCCCCGCACGGGATGAAAACAAATGTGTGTTTGTGTGTACACCATAGACAAACAACACAGCTGCACAAGTCCCTTAATTCAATCAGCAGTAGTAACTCATGCAAATGCAATCAATATTGTGGACACATCTGCACACAGTGACCCTCAAGGAGATGAACAGTGCCTGACAATAAAATTACTCAAAGTCCCTGTCAGTCTTGGTGAGGTAAACAATGTATTTGTGCAGCCACACCTGCAGGCCAAGGTGTATAATAAGTCACATTATGGTCATACACTATAAAGTCTGTGTTACTAATTCATATGAATTCAATGAATGCACTGACAACTGCAATACTCCCAGGAGTTCACTTCTGTCACTGATAAGCTGGCTGTTGTTGGGATGTGAGATGTGGGTTTGTGATAATCACTGGTCCAGCAACGAGCAAGAGCTCCATCTGTTCTCTCTCAAATGCCGCTGACACAGACAGCGAATATAAAAGGCACAGTCAATAGGCAACCTCTTCTATGTTTTCCTGGAAATTAATGGCTGGCATACAGATAATATAACAATTTAGCTTTTTATGTGAATACTATCTCTACTTGAATGCACCTGTTAGTGGTGGCTGCTCAAAGGCCAACAGGGGAAGGCAGCAGACAGCATCTTAGCTACACTCGTCAAATTTTAGACAGCTTGGTCCTTGGTTACAGGTTACCTCTCAAACACCTGCGTAAACTATACTCTGAGCTGGAGGATCGAGGTAGGGGGAACAAGCAGCAACGTATTAATAAATTAAATCTTTTCAGCAAAAGACTAAATGCAAACAAATATTCTACTCAGAGAGAGAAAACAGTTCGCTCATGTTTATAGTGGTGTTTGAGCAGCTTTACATTTTCTAGCCCTGAGCCTGGTGCACAGCGTGACAACCAAGGTGGTTTGTTTACTTGAAAGTATGTGAACCTTTTAGAATCGTCTTTGTTTTACGACCTTTAACATTCATATTATTATATTATTATTATTATTATTATATACACTGCAGTCAAAAGTTTAGACACACATAAGAATGACCATGGTTTTCATGAAAATAAACATGTCTTCAGTTGTCTTACCATCATTGCACATGGTTTTCTAATCATCAGTTATCCTTTTAATGCATAAATTAGCATTAGCAAACATAACATGCTATTGGAAGACAGTAATAATTTAAGAATTCAGGCCTTTGTATGTATATGTAAATATTATTTAAAAAAAATGTTGTTTTCAGCTAAAATAGTCAAATAAACTACAGATATTGAAATAGAAAATTACATTAATTGACTTATTTATTATGTAAAATGATCTAATCTTCAGAATTTAACTTTTGTTAAAAGTGACACTTAATTTATTCAGAGCCCCCCAGAGGTTATATCTTACTGGATTACATGTTTCAATTTGGACCTTTGACCAGAATCTTTCTCTATTATTTTAATCATAAAGAGTCCCCTAACCTTAACTTATTTAACCAAACACTATAAGCACTGTCACTTCACAAAGCTTATTTATTACTAGCTTACAGTCTAGTAAGAACACAGAGAATAACGTTGTCTTGCTTACAGGAGAATAAAGTTCCTAGAGGAAAGTTACAAACAACATATTTTGTTGTTAAACCTGAACATATGGAATACTGCAGTGTATATTCTCATGAAATAAAATACTACATAAAAAACAAAAAATGTTGCTCCAAAGCAAGCTGATATTCTCAAACAAAGTAAATAAACAAACTAAGACTAAATGAACTCATTGAACATTCAGTGAATCTAAACTGACATAAGCGTTATGACGTTTATTAAGCTGACATATTCACCTTATGTTTGATACTTATATTATTGATAATACAACAAAATGATTTGTCTGCCACTTTTAATTTTGGCCCCTGAACCATTTGAGGCATCTTGATTCTAGGTTACAACCCTTTTTGCACACTTCTCTCAAATGCAAAGAATTTTAGACCAACTTTTATAATTCTTAGCCTCCACTGTTACTATGTGTTATTATGCAGCGTGGGACGTCTCTGAACAGCGAGTAGCTCCACTCTCTCCCCTCACATCAGGAGCGCACATTGTTGACGCCAGAGCAGCAGGAGTGCAGCGCAGCACATCCAGAGGCGCAAGTGCCCCCCTCTTATCCGAGATACCCAAACCTCTGCGTCTTTCCACGATGTCTCCAAACACCTGGATGGATTTAATGACAGCGATTTGTTGCGTTTGCTCGTCAAACGCTCCGTCTTAGCGCGTCTTTTGGTTGGAACGAGATGTCCTGGATGTATTTTCTTAGGAGATTGTGAAGTGGAGGGAAACGCAGCTCGCTGAAACCATGTGGAAAGCCGCCACGTCCCTTGGTGGGAACACCGGAGGCAAAAAGCTACTGCGATAGGAACGCTTTACTTGCGCTTTCTTGGGGAAAAATATCCTTCGATGAGGAAACAAAAAGAGAAGAGATGGTAGAGAAGTAAGTGCGTAAAAGACTAGTTGAAATTCTACTAGAATTATGAAAATATTGCGTTGCATGACTGTATAACTGCAGTTAACGGGGCTCCTTCGGGGAGTGATGCTCCAGTTTAAGAGTGGAAAAAATCACATCGTACTATTTGCGTTATTTTTCCCGTGTGTTTCTAATAATAATTAAGTAAATTATGCCACACTCTTCTGTCTCTTTATACTTTACTGTAACTTTTGTTCATATATGCATACATTTCCCTTCATGTGAGGCTTCGTTTTCATTGAGTAAAGCAGTTAATGTTGTGATGGAAATGAGGAGAATACTAGGTCTATTTAAAGGTTTATTTCACCTTACAATTCAGCCTAGTTGTTTATTGTAACATACCAGGCTTTCAGGACCTCATGAGGTGGTTATGTAATTCCATCTACTGTAGCAAGCTGTTTGGGAATCGAGGTTGTGACAAAGTGCGTTTAATTTTTACTGAGCACCCATTCAGTCATTGCATTCATTATATATTCATTTGTATAGTGGCAGCCAAAAGCAACAGAAATCATCATTATTTTAAAGTCACAGTCCCGGAGGAAAACAGATGTGTAGCCTGCTGCATTGTGGCATCATTATACACTGAATCTATTATGTTTACTGTATGTGAAGATTATTTATGACATGTTTATTTTATTAAATTGAATTCTACAAACACCACATTTTAATTCTTCGTCATAAAGGAGTCCATACATAAGTATAGCAGATGCAATTCACATTATTGGATATAAGCTCATAAGAGGAGTTAAAGAGATGAAAATACATGTTGACGTTGGACCATTACAGCTGGTATGTAGATACTGCACACACTGCACTAAGCTTTGTGAATGAAAATAGCTGTATATCATTAAAGCTTACGGAGTGGAGTTCAGTGGATACAGAAGGGGGCGCATTAAGTTCCCATGTGACAAATATTTCTGACATGCATTGCTGAAAAACTGCCATTCAAAGTGGAGTAAATAAGTGGAGTGTTTTTACTGACAGTAAGTAAAGTTATGTGATCTTTCTTCAGATTGTCTTACTTTATTTCAGGTAATTATCATCTTAAATACAACTGAAACAGTAAATGTTAATCAATTCAGTCACAGAAAATTATATATTACTGCCTGGTACATGTCGTAATCTATTTATGTCTATGCTGTAGATACCTGTAGATCCACATTAACCATTCCCATGCTTGCAGTGGCCGCACCTGACCTTCTTGACCCGAAATCTGCCACCAACAACTCCAAACCTCGCCTGTCCTTCTCAGCCAAACCAGTGGTGCTGAACACTCCAGACGATGAATGCGACACCCGGCCTACTGTCATGAGGTGGAAAACTGTGTCAGCCATCTTCTTCTTGGTGGTGCTTTACCTCATTATTGGGGCAACAGTGTTCAGAGCCCTGGAGCAGCCTCATGAGAGTTTCCAAAAACTGGCCATTCTTGCAGAAAAACTGGATTTCTTAGCAACGCACGCCTGTGTAAACTCCTCTGAGCTGGAGGACCTGATCAAGGTAGGTGGAAGCATCAGCATCATATTAATTATTCAGATCTTTTCTCTTCTCTTCTTTCTCTTCTCTTCTTAAAGCACTATAATGTACTATTGTACAAAGACAAAATAAGGAAATAATACACGCTGAGGTATATATTGACCTCAGGTGATTTTTTCCGGCAGTCCAACAAACTTAGGACTGAGATTTTTTTATACTATCATGTGGCCAATAGTGAAATGTAAACATTAAATAAATAACATTTTGACAATTCTCTTTGTGTTTAACACAGTTAGATAGAAGTTCTGGTTTAGGGGCCCTTTGACCCACTGGATCCCTTTGCTAAAGCTGGAAACTAACTGAAAGATGTTGCTACAAATCAAGACTGACAATCGCAGTCTGAATTTATGTAAACCACCTGACAAACTACATTAGCTTTTATTCATTCATATGTATTCCTCTCAGTCTTTACTTGTGTACACAGGAATCAAAGAAAACAATTCTGCTGATGATTACTACTTCTAGTGTGATCAAGCAGCAAGGTTTCCACAGGGAAACAAATTTGGCTGTCGCTGCTAATTTTGGTCCTAAACTGAACCACTTACATGCTTTTTTAAAAGCAGCTAAAGTGTTCCAAACGAGAGAAGCATCTCATCAGTACCACAATAATCTCACTAAACAAATCTTTTTCTCATAAAACCTCAAGTTTACATGCAGCAGTTAGTGTTGCCACTTGTGGAGTAGTATGAAAAAATTTGCTATTGAACCATAGAATAAAATAAGGTGGGATTTGCATTACTATGTGAGACTTCCAGTGTAGTTTCTGATATAGATTAAGCCTCTTGATGACAAAGCCTATAATGTAATAAGCAAACCTTGTTTTAGCAACACATGTCCTCTGGTTTTAATCATTTCTCACAGTTGCATCTGTAGGTTAGTATGTATGATACACTCCAGGAACTAGTTCATCCAGTTGCACCTTTATCCTGAATAACAGGATAAAGGTGATAAATAACAGCCCTGACCTAAATTAATAAAGCAGGTAGGCAAAATAGATTTGAAATGTGATTTCATACTGTTTTTTAGTTGCTGCCACATTGAAGGCTATTTTACCATGTTATGCCAGGAACTGTTGTCCACTGAGTTGGCATTTAGTGACATTTGCAGTTCATGCAGGCTCTGACCATATTAATCCAAACCCAAACTGACAAGGATTTCTTATTAAATAATGTTCACTGTCCACCCACTGTATGTGAAAGAGACTGATTTTGATTAAAAGGTGCTGATGCCAGATGGTAGTTAACTGGCTTTGAGACGCTGTGTTAATTTTCAACATGGTGTTGACGCTTTCTGTCCTGAGATCACTATCTGTCAGATTTGGTTTTGCATAATCATCTCTTGCTCTTGTTGAAGGAAATCAGAGAGTTTCCTCGTCTAAACCAAACTATTTTATTTTATTCCCCTTTTTATTTAATATCTTTATAAACGTATGTATACAGTGGTAATAAGGACAAAGCTTTTAAAGAACTATAAAGAACGATTGATACTTACAGAAATACTTTCAATATAAAGTACAGTATGTGGTGTTGTTGCCACCATTTGCTTTATTTTTCTTATTATTAGCACATTTTCTCATTTTTCGTATCTCTTGGCAGCCCATTTGTTGCCACAGCACAGTCACCATAATTGTTGTTATTGCTTTCGCTAGAGATGAAAACACGACTTGTTGGAGATCAGTTAGTTTGGAGGCAGTAGAAACGATGAAAGCAGCTCCGAAACAGCAGGTGATTCTTTAGTTAAGGAAGTATCATGATCTGTCCCAACTGATGGATTTCAATTACCTCATGTAATTATTCACTTTTCATTTATCCAGACTAGGTCACCACATACTAATACTATTTAAAAAGGAGAGATAAATAGAGTGTATAAAAATGTCTTTAATGTATGAACATAAAGAGATAGTCGGCAGATAGACACCAGTCATGGAAACATCATTGATCAGCGAGGATAGGTAATAGATAAAAACCCCGGGGTCTAGACGCTGGTGGTGGTGGAGGAATCAGCCAGGAGAGGAGGATGAAACTCTGGATGGATGCCCGGAGTGCCCTTAATGATGAGGTGGTGCAAAAGAATGGACTCTATGAGTTGATTGGTTTAAGACAGTGGGGAGGAAGATTATTGGATAGAGATGGTGATGGCAAATTGAGTAGAGTAACAATTTGTTGGTAGGCGTTATGTAAAAGTATTAACAAAACTATTTTTTTAATTTGATATTCTTTGTTCTACTTTGTTTCATCAATGGCTACGTGGTCCCAGAAGCTTTTTTAGCAACTCTTTCTCCTCTGATGGTTTATTGGCTCACAGCTTCAACACAGGTGTCCCCCTCTCACTTTTAATTATGTAGACAAACACACACACACATCCACATACAGTATGTAGGCTTCACTGATCAGAAGCCGGTCAGCAGAGGGCTGAGGAGAGATGTGTTCTCAAAGGAAGTCATTAAAAAATGAGTGATGTCAAAAAAACAGTGATTCGGATCTCTCCCGGCAGTTTGGCTCAGTTTGGAAACAGCCAGTGCGGTCGTCACATTATCCTGTCTCATCATTTTTCATGGCCATTGTTAGTTTGCATACAGCAGTGAATTAATACAGCTGCTTTGGACGGGAAACAAAGGGCCACATTGAGCCTGTCTTATTGTGTGATTTGGCTAAATTATGTTTTTGGAGGCACAGTGGATGCAGGTTTATCTTTGAAGCCTCTCTTTTGTAATATTTAGAGATGATTAGGGATAGAATGAGTTCACCTTTGTACATTATGTTAAATGAACTGAATACATTTCATTTTTCTGCATATTATGTTTATATGGTGTTGACTAAATATTATACTTTATAATAAAATATAATATCATACAGTTTTATATAATTCACACACAATACAGTACTAACACCAGTAATCAATATCTAAAGGTTAAATTAAGGTAAGAACAAAAGATGTTACAAAAAAGTTCTGTTAAATTTTGGCGAGATCACAGTAACAGCTTTAGATACTGAACAACTGGGAAAGGACTGGTTGCAACATGGAGTCTACAACAATAAAGTTTTACAATCTTGCATTTTCCGCCTTTTTTCATGTTTTATTTTTGTTTCCCGACTTTCTCATTTCTTTCTGCATTCTCATCTGCTTCTGCTGTTTTGGCTCAGACCATCATCATGCCACACACTCTTCACCTGAAAACACTCACCTGATCCGCTGCTGCACTTAAGCCCTGCCATCCTTTACTTCCTTGTCAGATTGTCTTTGCCCATGTCATGCTCTAGTCTAGTTTTCGGGTCACGTGGACTCCTGTCATGCTCATGCATTCCACCTACATTCCTGTAGTGCCACTTCTGGCAGGATCAGGTTAATGAAAGCTGCCTCAGATTCACTATGGATGATGATTCATACTGTAGTCTGACTTTGCAGTGACCCGTAACTGTGTGTGCAGACTCAGAAAATGCTGACAGTGCTACAGCAGGAGGAATAAGGGCAGTGTTACATACTGTAAAATATTATTGTAGCATTATGTTCTGTTCCTCTGTTTATTAAATTGTATTACTTTCAACTGGCAAAAAAATCCATATACATGTGGGATTAAAAACTGGTCCTCTCCAATTTATTATCATTAACCGTGTAGCAATGCATGCTGTTCCCTGAGGCCTCAACATAGCATACTGTCAGCATACTGCATATGCAGTTTACTATGACAATGGAAGATTGCATTCCCAAAGTTCATACAGAGTTTTGAAACAATTTGTTTAATGAAAACTAGTTTACAGCTGGTTTATTATTATTAAGAACCCTGAAGTGTTAAATATGCTCTTGATTCATTCATATCATGCTACAATTTTCACTTTACTATAAGCTTGGATGATTAAAACTCTGGATACTCAGCACTGTATGTGCTGAGTATCTTTCTTATTTTGGTGTTGTCCAAACAATTCAAGTTTGTCAAGAGATTAGTCCATTAGTTAAAAGTATATAAGTTTAAAAAATAATTTATTTGATGCTTACAGTAGAAAGTCACTGTATCTGTAGCTTGGGTGGACTCTCGTTTCTTTGTGGCTCTGAACTTCACAGTTCCTTTGTCTATGTTTAGGTGAATTGTGGGTGTGAAAAGCCAACACTCCTCTTATGTCTCCTGTCAAGAGAGTGCCTTGCTGAGTAGGAAAACATGTTGCTGTTTCCTGTGCAGTCAGCTTGTGTCTAAAGGGCTTCTCACACTGACATAGCATGCCTAGACTGCTGTCACACATTCTGTCCTCCCTCATTTTCACTGTCATGATCACCTGGGCAACACCAATCCTCACCGTATAGACTCAGCTGGTCTTTTTTTATTGATAACCTTTGCTGTTTGTCGCAGTATGAATTAAACAAATGACAAATTACTTGCATGCTGTTTTTAATAAATTCCACCACTGTATGGCTTAAAGTTTAAGTTTAAATTAATATGTTTGAACATAATTAATAATGTATTTAATTAAAACACTGGATTATAACATTGATTCCTGTATTAGAAAGCACTGTGTAATTTGTTGCATATTCTGTTGCACTATAGATAAAACCAACGTAGTGGTTTGATGTCAGTGATAAAGTGGTCAACTTAAAATACTTAGAAATAGTTATGGAGTTAAAAGAGGAGTTGGGAGATTTTCAGCCTGTAAATCAAGTTCAGTCCTGCACGTGATGCGTTTTTAATTGCATCAAACAGAAAACTGTTAAATGCAGATGTTGTAGATACATTAAGAATGTGTCTATTTAGTGTAAATAAAATTTGTGCACAAACTGTTAATATGTTTTCAAAAGAACCTTGATTTAGCCTACAGCAATAAAACCACGAGAGGTTTAACTTTTGTCAACAATGCCAGTATTTAAAATTTCACGGAGGTTACAGATGCTCCTTGTTATTTCTCACAACTCTTAATTGATTGATTGATTTTAGTTCATTTATTTTACTTATTTTATTTGCAAAGAATGTTGATGCACACACTAATGCTCTTATATTCTCCAACCCACATCACACTCCGCTTCCTCCGAGAGACAGATCAGGTATGTGCTAACTTTTTTTTTTTCTTCTTAACTTTCCCTCTAGCAAGTGGTTTCAGCAGTCCGGGCAGGTGTGAACCCTTCAGGAAATTCATCCAATCAGACGAGTCTCTGGGACCTGAGTTCCTCCTTTTTCTTTGCTGGAACGGTTATCACCACTATTGGTAAGAAGAGTTTTTTTCTCTCATACTATTTATCTCTTTGAAGCTGTTTCTGACAACACACTAGCTACATGCTAAATGTACTGTAAAGACAGTTTGTCTGGATTTTTTTAATTCTGCAACATCTTTCACTGACCATAGCAAAGTGCTTTTTAAGCACAGTCCATTTACCATTGTTCTGTATGCACAAAGCTGGCAGGCGCACAATACAATTACGATGCCCATTTTGGCATGAAGGGGCTTGCACAGCAAAATTACTGACTATGCATCAGCTCTTTTTCCATATTACTGCACCAGGATTGCACTTTGACTACTGGTGATTAATTTGCAAAAGTTTGTTGGTCACACTCAGACACACGCAAAGTTTGCACTTGCCTCCACGTTTCCTCACCTAACAGAAATTAGATCTCTGACAAAATAATTAGACTTGCAAGTATGTCTGATGCATCTTAGAACCAAAGGCGTACTGACTAAGATGGTATTTCATAAGATTAATAATCACAGTTTTTTTTATGTCAGAAAGTCAAGCACATGTTTTTAATTTAGTCACTGATTAATTTTGAAGGACTCATGCTTGTTTGGTCTTACATAGTTATCATAGTGTATCACCAAGAAGCTGTCATCTCCCACAGCACATGCGCTCTGGCACACTAGCCTTTTCCATCACGTTTTTTTACACCATCACTCCGTGTGTCACCTGCAGGAGCTTGCTGATCAGAACAGCTCTCTCACTCACACAGCTTGTCTGACAGCTCATCTGGCTCTTCCAAGTGGACCTGAACCGATCAGTGCATCTGTTTAGTGAGCTGCTGTATTTCACGTCTTCAGCAGCCTGTCAGAGCTCAGCATCCAATCAGCAAATGTACCTTGATTTGTAATGATACTGTTTCACCGTCTGGTTGGGATATTAGTGTACCTGTCTATCAGAATAAGTTGTGTAGTTCTGTAATCTTCATAAACATTTTGGCATGCCATTGTACAAGCTCGTGCTTTTACCTCTGGTTCTGCTGCAGAAATGTCAACCCCAGATGGTTTTCTGTGCATTACCTTTCATGCTTGTTAGTGTAAGCAGCACACAGTGTAATGGCAGTGCTGTGGCAATAACAGTTTCCCTTGATTGGTACAAATTGTCCTGTGAGTGTTGCTACTATATATAAATAATAATTTCAAAGAAACTGTATGAATTTTCAGTAAAGTAGAGTCCAGGATGGATGGAAGCTGTGTAGACATGTTGTATATCACAGTTATATTCTCCTTGATTCACTTGATTCAGCCAGAGGTGGATGAGAAAAAAATCCTTTTCCACAGATTGATTCACTCATGCAGTGATATTTAATTGGATGCGCAGTATAGAAGCCACGTAGCCCCCACACCACCTCCACACACGTCTTTTCATCTATATATTTTATCCAGGAAATGAACTGAAATAAGTCCTATATCTGTTACCTCTCCTTCCTCTGCTGTTCTGGGAATAAAAGAGGTGCAGTGGTAATTGATCTCAACATTTCTCTTGGGATTCTTTAGTTAAATCTCTTCAGCTCTTATATATCTGCTTAAAGTGAAGAACAAAGCTGATACAAAACAACTTGTTCCATGTTATAAAGTTGTTACAGTGGAGCACAAGGGTCCTTTTCTAAATAACAAATGTTTTATTATAACTTTTCATTTAATGTACAGTACCATAGAAATTATGTTTTTGCTCCAGATATCCTAAGATTTGTGATTACAATATTTCCTGTCTTTGCATACCACAGTATCAACAGTGAGACGATGAGAGTGTTTCATTTCAGATGGAAGTCTTTAAGTTATTCTTAGAGGGAATGTTGTAGTCAAGTGTGAAACTAATTAAATGTCCTGTTGGTGTTTAACTGTATTTAACAGAGTTGTGAGGTGTTTAACAGAGGAGAATGTGGTAAAGTTGAAAAAGTCAAACTCACTTTTTGGACAAATATGCTGTACGTCCTATAAAAGCTTGAATCAAGATGTTTTTTATACATTGTTAAATAAAGATGGAGTTGGCTATTTAAAGGGCCTTTTTATCCTCTGCTGTTACATACAGTTATACTTTTGCTTTGGGTGCCCATGTTACACATAGTCAGAGGCCCAAAGCTTGAGGTGAACATGTGTTTGAACGCGGGCTGGTAGCAAAACACTGAGCTTTTAGTCTGACCAATTCACTATGTTCTTAAGATTTTTTTCAAAATGCTGCATTGGCTTACATCAATCAGTGTGGAAATCCATAAATGGCTATCCGTTTTGGGTTCCTACACCCACGGCATAATTAGTGGCATAGAAGTAGAAGCCAGTGCTAGTTTGCGTTAATGCAGACAGAAAGGTTTTTTTTTAATTGCTTTTCATGTCTTGTATATTATATGTAATATAAGCAAGAATAAATCTGTTTACTTAAGAAGAACATTATTTTTATAGTTTTTTTGTTGGTTGTGTGTTTTTGTTTTTGCAGGGGCACCCAGATGTGTTAAAAAATAATTTGGCATCCTGTCTCCCAGTGAACTAATCATGAAATTACTGATTGACAGTTTGTCTCACATTTGGTGTCATCCGATTCCAATGTGAGACTGGAAAGTCATTATTAGACACCCTGTAGGTTTAATCCTGAGAGAGACTGCATTAATAAAGTAAAGCGGATGTAATTTATTATGCAGATCCCTAGTGAAACATTAGATAATGAAACTGATATGTGGTTGAATGTGTGGAGCCAGATTTACGTAGAGTCAGGCAGAGGTTAGAGGTTTATGTTCATCTTGATGTAAACTTCTGTTCGCCGCATCTGCACATGATAATGGGTTTAGAGAGAAGATGAAAGGTAGTGAACCAGTGATGGACTCACATTTGTATGTTTTTCAGTGTGATTGTACACATGAAAGCTTACACACATCGTACAGTACGTCTGCTTTGTACCGTTTCTCCCTTCTTCTCTGTTTTCATTCTGTTGTTTGAGTATGAATTACAATCACTTGTCTGAGTTTTCTCTTTATTCTGTAGTCTCTGTGTGTAGTAATATAATAGCACAAACAAGCTTTGTGCAAAGTTTTCTTGTCTACTAAGTGACCACAGTTCTCAGGACTGACTTTCAGTGTTTTATTGCAGGGTACCTGCATGTTCTTGCATTTCTAGGGAAACAAATCATGGAGTGTTTCTTATTTCTCTGTGCCTCCTTTCTGCTAGGATTTGGGAACATCTCTCCTCACACAGAAGGGGGACGGATCTTCTGTATAATCTACGCTCTTCTGGGGATTCCCCTCTTTGGATTCTTACTGGCTGGTGTCGGGGACCAGCTGGGGACTATTTTTGGAAAGGGAATTGCCAAAGTGGAGAAGATGATTGTGGTGAGTTCCCTCCATTCTTGATTTATTTTTTAAATCATTTGCACCTACCTGTATATTTACCTGTGTGCAATGAGCTGTTTGAATTTGACAACAAACGGTTTTGTTGTGTCAAGGTTACAACTGTGTTGTAAACGTCTCGATTTACATTGAAATATACAGGCTTTGACTTGTTTGCCTCAGACCTCAACAGTGAGTCGCTGCAAGCATATATAGTTTTTGGGTTGCCATGTCAACAGGCTTCTTCACAGCAAAATACAGATGGTTTGTTTTAGTACTAAAAGCCTCAGAGCAATTAATTAAAGCTTTTTTGGGGCAGTATTAAAAAAGAAAATGTTATTTCTACTAAACTCACAAAACTGTTATTTCTTGTATATGACAGGGGGATGAACTAACAGCAAACACATCAATTCATCCCTCTGACATAATGAAGACAAGTCAAGTACTTGACTTCTATTAATACAGTGCATAAAATTTGCACCCAGAAGACACTTAAAATGTCCCAGAAGCAACAAAAACTCACGTTTGGAAGGACTCCTAAAACTGAAAAATAACCATTAACATTTAATTAAAATTTTATTAACACCTCAATAAAAAACATTCATAAGTGTAATTAAGAACTAATATCCCATCATTGGTAATTTTAAATGTGGGCTGTGCACAGCTCTGCCCTGGTCCATGCACCTGATGTTATCTGCTCTCAATAATACCTGTAACATACCGTAATTAATATTTGATAAATGTTTTTATTCATTATTGTGAGATCAGCTGTTCTGAATGATCAGCAGGAGTGGTCTTCACTCTGTTTGGTTCAGTAGCCTTGAACTCATAAGCACACTGCTTTAGCATTGTTTTTGTGCAATGCAAAATTAATTAAAGTATAAAAGATATTTATTTTTCTTTGTAACATTAAAGGCAGCGGCAGCATGATAAAATCTCTCTCTCTCTCTCCCTGTTTCCATGACAGATCTTTTGTATTGTCTGATCTGAACATGATATACGTTACAATGCCGCCATCAGCTAGAGAGAATAATTTAAACCCAGATACACATGCACACAAAAGCCAAGGCAAGCTGCAGTTCTGGGAGAGCTGCAAGAAACCCCCCATCAGTCATGCTGGATAAATCGAAGCAATCAAACAGCTGCGCAGTGCAGAAGTCAGAAAGGACAACATCCATCAGTAACAGTGGCTGTTGGGGGGGGTTCACACCACGAACAGATTAAATGCAATAGTTTGAGCATATTTTATTTTTCACTGTGAAAACCTGGCATCTGCTTTTCTTTGGTTCTTTATCAGTGACACATCTGCTGTTTACAAACTGCAAAATTTGTGAGTTGGACTGTGCAGGTAATTGATAGCGTTTTCTGGAAGGGTATTAATCAGTCTCAAAATCAATAGTTCCTTTTAGATGGGTGAAATACAAGGTTCACAGAAATAAAAACAGACAGGAAATGAAATGCTATAGATACTAAATACTATTAAAAACTAAGTGATATGGTAATCTGTAAGGATAAAGCCTGAAAATTACCATCCTAAAGAGTGAGATATTTTTTCACTCTGTACTTTATGTCCTTGTGATGGATTGTCCAATGACTAACATGAAGTAGTCAGAGTCAGAGACCGCATATATCTGGGGTAGCTAAAACAAAACTGTGTGCAAGCACAGCTTAAACTCAGAGCTCCAGAGACAATCTTATATGTTTCACATCACAGTTTGTAAGTTGGAAATACTGTGATATTGAGTCCAGATCTCTTTTGAGCTGCTCAGGTGTTTGGGATCACTACATACTGTAGGAAACATCAAATTGAACAGACACCATTTATATCTGGATACACTCCATCCCGACTGGATTTGTTTCACCTGGACACAGTTATTTGATCGTGTTTGATCCTTTGCAGCTTTTGGCTACCACAAAGAGAGCAAGTGTGCCGATACACAGTGTGTCTTTTAATGTCAATTTTTAAAATGCTTTATTTTCAACAACCAACTTGAATCCTGGAATTGGATTTTTGGTGCCACGCCTCACCCATGTATTCTCAGTGTTTGATCTTTTGTAGCTTTGTATGAAGTTTTGCAAAAGCTGAAAAGGTCCTTTAAGACTTTAAGAAAAACAGTTCACTAAAACTGTGTCTGAATTTAATAGAAGAATCTCAGGTTTTAGTATAAAACACTAACAATAACAATAATTCAGGAAACTAATTCCCAGAGAAATCAAATACTTGGCAGCAGCTGAGTAAATCAAGACTTTGATTAGCTGTTGGCTCTATGGCTTCTCTCTCTGAGGAGGAGGAGAGAGTCTGGCAGCTTGAGCAACAGAAATAATTGAACTATAGGAGATGCTGACGTCACAGGTGTGCAGTGAAAATGCTGGCCGAAAAACTACCTCAGCTTCACTGGTCCCTTTGTAATAACTGTTTAGTCTTCAGCTGATTTCATCCTGTAAGACTCAGTGTAAGTCTTTGAAAAACTAAATGAAACTGTACTGTACTTCACTGCTAGTGAGGACATTAGACACCAGAGACTCAGTGATCTGAGGTCTTTCTGCTCTTTGTGCTTCCCCTCAGAGGCAATATGCTTCGGGCTTACATAACTGGAAGGGAAAAGGGCACGAAACACATGGAACCAGCTGAAAGCATGGTCACCTCAAGTGGAAAGGACACAGAATGATTTCCTCTAATGTACTGTAACTGTGATGCAAAGGGGGGACTACAAAGCTCACCAAATTAAAACTCTCATACTTACTGTATAGCTGAGAGCAGACGCTGTAACTGTAATGAATCCATTAGGATATCTGCCACTCAGACTGCATTTGAAGTATGTGATCCATCAGTGATATGATAGCACACATGAGGCACATGGAGGCATGCACCACCTCTTCATAGCTCGGCTGGGTACGCCATCTGACAGTGAAAGTTATGTCACTTGCTTGTTCCTCCAGGGAGGTTGAAGGAAGTGACTGGTCACAGTTTGAAAAACAAAAGCCTGTGGGAAACGTGTTAATTTCCTTCACAGTCGTATGAAGAATGGTCTTGTGCTACAATGTACACTAATCTTAGTGTTTAAATTACTTGCTTCTTAATTGTATTGGAAAGTTGTCTGCACGTCTGATCCTCAAAATGCTTGGTAAGAAAAAACTCAATTAAGATTCAGGCTAATTGTTTGCATTTACGTCGTCAGCACTCATCTGTTACCCTGCTCTGCTGCGTCTCGCTCATACTAATTAAAAAGTTTATTCTCTGAAACTGAAATGTGTCTCTCTTTTTTCCTTTGTTTTAATCACCCATCCTTTTTATCTCGCTGCAGAAGTGGAAAGTCAGCCAGACGAAGATCCGTGTCATCTCCACGCTGCTCTTCATCCTGTTTGGGTGCCTCATTTTCGTGGCCCTGCCAGCCGTCATCTTCAAGCACATCGAAGGCTGGAGCACGCTCGAGTCCATCTACTTTGTAGTCATTACTCTCACCACGATCGGCTTTGGAGACTTTGTCGCGGGGGAAAAAGGTCACTTGATTTTGTTCGGTTGAGCTGAGAATCAGTGTGTTTGTAGTTGAGCTATTTCTCAGTCAATCTGCTTAAGCAGATCTTTATCGAGCTTCCTATTGTCGACATTCAGTACTTCACACTATGATATATGTATTGTGACTTCTGCAGTAAGTTACAGGTGCTGTACGATTCTGGACTGTACATGCAGTGCATACAGAATATGTATGTATGTACAGTACATAGAAGCAGCCTAATGATAGACTCCATTACCATGGACAACCCTGCACCTTATTGTAATGCTTTATTCATCTGACTTAAACTAATGCACAGTGGATTATTCTTCTGCTGTCTTCTGTGACTGATATTTCTGTCTTAGTATCTATAGTAATCTTAGTATTAAACCAGAAATCTCCAGAAGTGACCTTGTCATTAAACCAGCACTAAAGCTCACTAATAAACACATCATATGTCAACTGTTTAATCCACCCAGAAAGTGTAACAACACAAATTTAAAATTTTATGGATCACTGTATGTAGAAGATTATTTCCTGGCTGGAAGCAGTTGCCAGGTAACCGGTGGACACTCCAAGACGTCACAGTGTACTCTTCACATTAAGCTATCAGGAAATAATGGGGTATAAAGTGCATTTTAAGTGCATTTTAGAGGTCTAATTTGTCACCGTTCAACAGAGTAAGACTAACCATTTTCCACTATTTCCAGTCCTTATGCTAAGCTAAGCTAACCAACGGCTTCATCAGCATCAGTAATAATGTAATAATGATATGTTTGCATGCTTTTTATGTACATTAATTACATTCCCATGATGTCATCATTTAAAACCTTCTGTATAATATGTAAAGAACCATATGCAAACACTAGACATTAGAGTATGTCTTGCATGTGAGTGAGAAAAATCAAGAGAGGCATAAGGACAGAAACTGTGCATGTGTAAGCAGGTGGTTTTAGCTTGATTTAACCTGCTCAACAGACAACAGGAGAGAAGCAGATGGGAAAAATCACAAACACTTAGCTGCTAGATTAAATTTCCCTGAGCAAGGTTAATGATTATAGATTAAAATATCACCACCTGTGCCAACACCAGTAAATACAGTAAATTAATCAGCCTGGACTGCTGTTAGTTAAAGTGGTGGTGTAATGGGTGGTTATCTAAATGTACAGGGAGCAGGCTGCTCATGCTGCTTCATTCCAGTTGGTATTTTTTAGGTCTTACCTCACAGTAGGTACAGACCTAACTGGTGAGACCTGATTCAAGTTGGCATTTAAAAGTACTGAACACAGTGTTTGCTCATGGATTGACTGAGATTTCAAAGATACGCCGGGAGAGACAGTCGATGCAGACAATGTAACATACATACAGAATGGCCTCAGCTGCTAAATCTGACATATTACAGATATATTTACATATTTAAAAAATATTATCTATGTTTAGTTTTCTATACCTTCATTCACTGCTGTGTGTATTTATGACATCACTCCTTAACATTTTATGCTATATGTGACATATTTATTTTTTACTCTCACTTTGTTGCCAGTTTTATTTAAATGTTCTCAAAAAATAGTCAAAGCCCGGAGGCAATAAAAGCAAAGCCACAACAGTGAGACATGACTACCCTCTAAAATGGAAAGACCAGGCCTCATTAAATGATGAGGATGTATGAAAGGATGAAAGTTAAAGACCCATTTTACTCAGCTGAATTCACTGACTGCACCAGAACTTACACCAAAATCAGGCCTCTTAAGAATTATACATGTGGGGGAACTCGGGATGATGTAACAAACTTGTAAAAGCCACTCGTTTTGTCTTTGTTTCTGCAGGTGGGTCAGAGAGTCCAGAGTATCTGGACTACTACAAGCCTGTGGTTTGGTTCTGGATCCTTGTGGGTCTGGCGTACTTTGCTGCTGTGCTGAGTATGATTGGAGACTGGTTTCGAGTGATCTCCAAGAAAACTAAAGAGGAGGTACGTGGCACTGTGCTGTGAGTCATGTGAATTTTTTGTCACACTTGACGTGATGCAGGTGGGAGATAAGAAACATTTTCACAGAAGGTGATGACCACAGATATTTCCATCCAAAAATCATTCTTCCTGGTCAATCTGAAAAGTTTGCAGAAACGAAACTTAAAATAAACTTAAAAAGAAAAAAGAAAAGAAAGTTTGTGGTTGACACTGTACTGTCCCAGCTGTAATAACACTAAAGATTAAGATGAAGTTCCCCAAACAGTATTATTAGCATAAAGCACTTATATAAAATCTTTTTGTGAAACGAACTCTCCAGTCTCTCTCTAGGCGTAGCGAGGTTGGTCCTGTATAAAACATGGTGACAAGATTAAATTATTCAGAATCTGCCTTTGTTCACACTGTGTTTTTATAATATTCAAATTTATAATTAATCATATCAAATGCCATGAGCCTGGATTTTTGAGGATTGCATGCTCACTTAAAGTCCTGCCATGTCAACATTGTCCATCCATCTCCCTTCGCGGTGACAGAGTAATACCTCGCTGCGTTTTCCAGTTCACGCTTCAAACCATAAATCTGAAATGATGAATCTACATCCTGGATGCACACTAAGGAGTAAATACCATCTAGAACACGAGTTGGATTAAAAATTTGCTATGTTTCCAGTGGTTGCTGATGAGTAATGACATACATTGCTGCTGTGGCAGTTTCATTATTTAAATGTAAAAAGGATGGAGAGAGCCACATATCCACATACATGCTCAGCAAAGGCAGCTACACAAACCTACCACATGTTATTTCTTTGTTCTGTATAACATTAAAAGGAAGGGGGCTGTATGCAGTGGAAGTCTTTCCACAGACATAATTAGGAGTACAGCTGTGGAGGCTGTGAGCTCCACAGAGAATTACATTAGTGAAAAAGATGGTCTCTTTGGGAGGCTGGGGTTTTAGAGGAGGGGGACAAGCGAGCAGGCAAAGTGAGAAGAAGGAGGAGACAGCACATAGTTAAGTGTTTGGGCTCTGGTATGCGAGTGTCTAATGTGTGCTCACATACAGACACGCACCATGAATTTTAACTTAAGCGCTCAGAACTCTGTTTTACCCGCCAGAGCCTAATAAATAAATCAAAAGCCTGGAGAAAGAGGCCTAATGTATTATGAAGGTGAGATCGATGATGTGGTAGCTCTTCTCCCCTCAGCTGCCTCTGAATGACCACAAACAAACTCTCTCTGTGCTAAACAGTCTATGGAAAGCTGTGCTATAGGGCTGTAAACTGTACACAGAGGAAAGGTATACGTTGTTAGAATAAATCTCCACAGTGACGTGATGGGCAGCTACAGTGCGAACACATCCACACCTGTTTACTGCTGTACGATAGCTGCCTACAGCTGTGTAGAACTAACACAAACCTACTTCTAAAAACACATCTAATTCACAAATATAATAGTTTATGCATATATATTTAGCAGGTTTTAAACGTCAGGTAGCCAATATCTATCTACCTCATCACACCAATTGCAAAAACATTCTCCTCAGGTATTAATTTTAAATCTCTACATTTGCAGTTGGCTTTTATGATGGACGAACCTTTACTGCAAATAATAGATGAAGGTGATGGAGTTATCTCATGGTCAATGCTAATTGAACAGCAGCCAAGACATGTAAGAACGCTCAAGGCAAAAACTCTTGAATAGTAGACTGAACAGACTAATGGACGTGAAATCTATGTTCAGAAGTGTGAAGTTCATTCATTATTGTTCAGCGGTTCACATTTAGGTGGTCGCTTCTAGTAACCCAGCCTGTCTGACACCAGCGAACACACCACATTCAACGGTAGAGACACAGCTTTTGTAGATGTATGAAAGCTCGTTATTTAACATTTTAAAGCCAAAGAATATTTTTATATGCTTTATATTACATTTACAATTTTCTACAGTCCACTTCACTTTTCTATATCCTGGCCGATATTGGTTTATAATTAAAGTATTTCTTCGTCTTTAGCATGCACCTAAAGCTAAACCTCAGTAAGTGCAGTTGTAAATGTGGACGTTGTAAGGAGGAACGGGCTGCATTTGATCACCTGCAGGAATTAATCTTCAGTCTCTTTCTGCAGGTCGGGGAGTTTCGGGCACACGCAGCCGAGTGGACAGCAAATGTGTCGGCAGAGTTCAAAGAGACCCGACGGCGACTCAGCGTCGACATATATGACAAGTTCCAGCGAGCTGCATCCATCAAGCGCAAGCTGTCGTCTGAGCTGGGTATTAACGCGTCCATCAACCAGGAAATGACCCCTGGCAAGAGAACGCTGTCGGCCAACCTGTTTGAGGACAGAGATGCTTACCCCAACTTGACTCTCTCTCTCTCCACTGTTCCGGGGAACCTAACCAGGAATGGCAGCCTGTACCTGAACGGCCTCAGCCCAGACTATGCTGACCGGCGGGAGATTGCAGTCATCGAAAATCTTAAATGAGGAGTAGCATGAAAATGGGAACTAAGTGTACATTTGGAAACACATTTGGTAGCAGTACACAAACACATATGCACTCTTGTGCTCATTGACTTATTAATGATAAGGTACCCATCCACATTAAGTCAGTGACTGACTTGAGAGCTTAGACACTGAAAAATCTTCAAGCTCTGTACTTTCATGTGTGTGTTTAACACACAAACACAAAAACTTACAGTGAGATAGCTCAAGGGTTTCACTCATTCTGTGAAGGAGTTCCCACTTCATCACGTCTGTGCCAACACGATCGACACCTGTGCTAGTGTTTGAGCCAAAACAGAAGAATGCTTCAAACTGAAACACATGATTGTATCAGAGGCACGAATTTAACCAAACCTCTTTGATGAGCAGGAAGGAAGTGAGAGCCTATATTGACGTAGCAACATCTCTTCTTCTCATATATCCACAAAAAAAGCCTGTCAACACTAAAATAACATCCATCAAACTTAGCAAAGCAATAGATTCATCTGTGCTTGTTTAATGTTGAATTTCCAGAGGCTTTCCTGAAATCTGCATCAGATAAGGAGAATCCTCACGGCTCAAAACACTCCGTCATCAACAACGAACACTGGTTTTCAATGCAACGTCAGTCCTGTGCTAACACAAAGGAGTGTGGCTTTTTCCACTAGTTCCCACTTACAGTATGAATTTTTATGCCTTGTATTCACCGATCAGTCTGCCCTCACCGAAGAGACAAATGTTGACATTTTCGTTCCTTCATGACTGACATTCAGCTTTTCACACTAAGGAATAATCCACTTGTGCCTTAATGAACCAAGATGAACATGTGAGGATGATGATGCATGAGCGACTGAGCAGCATTTCGTCTGTCCACGCATACGTGTTATATGAGCACACCAGTAATAAAGACGATACGAAGGCATCCTGAACAACACAGTAAGAGGAGTGGAGAAGAGACAAATGAAAGAAGATAACGTGGACATTTTTATGTAACTCATTTGAAGTGGACACAGGTGGAGATAAGAGGTTTAGGATGAGGTAAGCAGATGGGAAAATGTCACTTTGTTGTTTAACAGTGCATTTTTGGTGTTTACTACCACTCTTAATGTGCTGAGGTACTTTCTGTACATGAACCACATAGTGCCAGGCTCACTGATAAAACCCACTGTCCCCTATACCAAAGTAACAAACCTGCTTTTCTTACAGAGGAAACAGGGAGAGGCCTTCAGTCTGATCAAAGGATCAGCAGTGCTTTGTGTTATGTCTAAACGCCACAATACAGGTTTGTAAAAATTGTGCCCACTGTTTGTTTTTTTTTAAATGAAACTGGAACATAGAGCTTGATGCTTCAACTTTAATATTTTTCCCCTAATGGAATTAAATGCCGGCACATGTGGTGCAGTAACAATGACAGTTCCGGGGATAAGAAACATCTTTACATTACTGCTCTGCATGATTAAGGAGAAGATGAGATCTGTCATGTCTTGCCATTACTGAATGTACATCATCAAAAATGCACAGTACCTCTATTGTACAAACAATATATCACTGCGGAAATAAAACCACTGCAGTGACTCAACTTTTAAGACTCCAGAGGTCTGTAAATTGTGTCAGAAATAAAATAATTAATTTTTTTAAAAGCCACAGCTGGTTTGGTGTTGAAAGATTCTTGATCAATCAAATGTGTTAATTCAGGATATTTCAGGATTTTTATGTCATTATGCAAAGTTCTTTTAGTTTCCAGTTTGGATTGTGTCTTTTATGGAATTTTTTATCCATATGTTTACTACTTTTAGTTTGTAGCATTACAAACACACACAATGTGGCAAACCACAAGTCTACTTGTTTTACTTGAATATGTGTTGTGTTAAAATACATTTGGGTTTTGTTACAGTTCACTTCAGGACTATAGGTTTCTGTAAAGTTTTCTTCCTTAACTAAGCAGCAAGAGACAGTTAGACCAGACACTTATCCATCACAAAATTAAAAACTTACATGAGTGTTAACTTAAGCAAGATACCTGATCATAAACTAGACTAATATATACAGAAAACAATAGTTTTGAATGATTTACAATTCAAAAAAGTAGCACTGTTGGGAATGTTTAGATCTTTGGCATCATCGCAACAGTGAAGGTTCAATAAAATATGATTATGAATAATATGACTCCTTTCAGTTTTAGACTGAAGGTAATTTAGTAAATCTCAAAAGGCCTTCCACACAAACTTAAGAATAGATTTATGATTAGCTGTTGCAATCAACACTATGACAATATTGGTAAGTCCCAGGTTTGTTCCCTCTAGCTGCTGGTATAGTACCACCTTCAGCATGAGGTCGGTTTCTGATCTGTATCTGTCATCAGCTGCCATGTGTAATCAAGTCAAAGAGTCACAAAGAGAGAGAGAGACTGTAGAAAGTAAGAAAAAACATTATGTTCTTTTGTTGTGATTCTGAAACGCAATCAGTGACACTGGAACACGAACTGTATGTTAGATTCTCTTGCAATGCATAATGAAAGAAAGATTAGTATACATTTATGCTGAGTTGGCTGGGGGTGGGGAACTCCAAGCTTTGTGCAAGTGCAAAGTAAAAGCCCCCACAAGTCGTCATTTGCTTTTTTTACCCACTCGTCTGTGTGATTGACAGCCACTAAGCAGTTGATGGAGCGTTATGTAATACACGGGGCCATGTAAGGACACGCAAAGATCGACGTGTATGGTTGTGTTTACAAGTGTGTGTGCGTGAACGAGCGCATGAATCTGTGTGTGCAGTGATTTTAGAGGGAACTCATTACTTTTCCACCGACACAGGCATTTTCACATGTCATCCTCTTCTTCTCCCAGGGTGACAGTTTTTAATTAAGTCTGTGGCTCACATCAAAATCCCAGCCCAAGCATGTTGAGTGTATCTATCCATTCATGATGGTAGAGATGAGCCTCATTATGAATGTAAGCACATTCATGATTTAACATTGTGATTTATGTATGCAGAGCAGATAATTTAACTCAGTGGCTAATAAAACAACTCCAGGCTTCTTTAAGCCAATTGCACTCATTTATTAAATAAAATTAAAATGTTATTATCGTAGTTATAATGGTAGATAGAGTAAGAATGTCATCACACTCATTCAGAAATTCATAAAATGTGCTTATTGGAACCTTTTTCGGACCAGACTTTTGGTTAGGATTTGGTAATTTGCCTAAAATGTATGTATTTTAAATGAGGCCATGTCTGTCTGTAACTTTTACATTTCCAATAAACCCATCTGTAAAAATGTGTACATGTGAGGGGTCATGTACGCACGTGGACATTTTAATAAAACAACTTGATTAGAACAAGTGTTGCATGCTATTTAAAGTGTCACTTCCAGTGTTTATAGATCAGATGTGTCTATAACTTTTACTCTGGTTTCAATAACCATGTATGGAAACAACATGTTTCCACGACATTCATATCTTAATGAGGGTATGTCTCCTCATATCATGACAGTTTTCAGAAGGTATAGAATAAAATATTTAATATGCAAGAAACACTGAAGATTATGGTTTTCTTTAGGTCTTTTTTCATGTGACATCAAATGATACGTGTGGGTTTTTTTTCATAATTGTCAACAAATCCTGTGAAAAGACCAGAAAGGAAGTGTGTGACTCTGTTTCTCAGTACTTTGTGATTTCCTGAGGCCAGCACATTATACTTGTGATTTAAATAAGGAGACAATCACGATATAGTTTAATTATTAGCCCGGTATTTAAAAAAACACCCAGGCTTTATACGTTTTGTCAAACACAATGTCTGACTATTTGTAGTGGAGGGTTGATATGCATTTTGTGTTATGATAAATTTGACAGAAGGATGTTAGTGTATACGTAGGACTAAAACTACAATGTCCATGTTAATGGCAATGAAGAAACATGAAACATAGTGTTTACGTGTATAATATCATTTGTTATAATCCATACCACATTTCAGACATAATAGTTGTTAGTTAGTTATTAGAATGAGTTGTTGACTTTGTTCTTTTCCATGGTTTGTTAAAAATCATCAGCCTTTACTTATATAGAATCCCTCCTAAAAAGAGTTTAGAAGTAACTTTTATTTATTGTATGCCAGCGTGTTCCTAAACTGGAGTGGTCATCTGGAACCTCAACAGGTTTCACATGAAGTTACCCAGGATTTGTTTCAGGTAAACAACCTGCAGCAGACTGTTCTGTGCAGCTCAGTAATAAATGGTGTTGTGATCACATAAAGACTACAACACAGCCTCATCATGGCTCAAGACTGATAAACTGATCTGAGTCACAAGTTACACAATGTTCTTCATGCCTTGTAAGCACAGTATGGCCTGACACTCATAAGTCTCTGCACTGACACCTTCACTTCATTTGTGTATCTTTACCTCACACATTTTGTTTGGAGAATTCTGTTTTGTACAGTTCCTACATTCTGTCCTCTACTTTCTTGTGTGCAAAACACAAAATGTGCACGAAGACTAAACCCACTCCAATCAGTCTGTTACAGTTTTCAATAATGTGAACTGGCAGGTTACTTAATGACTCTAAAGATAGAGAATGACATTGCGCTTCACCTTCCAGCCTCTGCCCTATCAACAGACAAGCATAACCATAAGCACATCTTAAGAAGCTGTATTACACTGAGAAGGCACGACCCACGAGGCTGTGCCCTTCAAAAGCAGCCTGTATGATTCATACAGCTGTGAATAGATGCAGAAAGCAAATAATACAGATTTAAGAAATAAAACAACATATTTATTAAATTTGTTTTGGGTAAAAGTTAGTGAAGCATACACCTCACAGCATGCACAGATCTGCTACCTGCATTAAACTGTATATGTAAATCAATGCACGGAGTCAAAGCACTTCAACTGCTGCCTGACTTAGAAGCACAGAGTATTTTGTATCCTGCAGACTGGCGACCACACAGCCAGCCCAGCTGGAGATTGGCTGGTTCATTAGCAATTCTGTCTGCAGTGACATCAGACAAAAAGTGACTCAGCCAGCAGCCACCACTGTGTCAGGCTGGAGAGGTACGTGATAAGAGTGGTGGTTACTTCATACACTGAGAGGGGAGCACAGGAACTGTGTGTGGGTGGGTTTTGTGTGTGTGCAATGATTTGCTGTGGCAGGTCCTTTAAAACTGTGGAATTAGACAGTCTGCATTCAGCTCATAATTGGCCTCATAATGTCTTTTCAAATCATTTTTTTTCTGTGGTTTCTTTGTTCCTATTAAATAGTACTCTGCTGAGAAGCTGTGACCACAAAATTCTCACTACTGAATAGAAGAAAATACTGATTTTGCACATATTGTTCAGCTTAATAGGACATGTTGATATCTGAAAGGCAGAGCAGAAATTCAATCAATGCTAAATAATAATACCTATCTTACCTAGACAAGTCTTTAAGTAAGGCTTTCTTTGAAGATTGATTGAAAAAAATAGATTTCCCATTGCACAGGCTTCACATTAATACAGTAACACTTTACTGCATCTGTACCTAGGATGTGTAGTGCGACCTGTGTCTTAAGAGTAGCTCTGGTGCACCGTGTGTGAGGAGTTCAGGGACAGTACAGAGTGAAAGTCATTCTCTAGTGTATGATGTCTGCAGATCAGAAGGGTCCTTGTGTGTACTTTGCTCTGATGCCAAGATGCTGCCAATTTTTCTTCCTGATGAATGTGAGTGGAAAGGCACCAACAGAAAACAATCATGTTTTTTTAATACAGACACAAACAGAAGTGTTAAGACTTTTGTATTTTTCAGGAATTACAGTACTTGTCACCGTGTGCTGTCATCACAGGGTAGATGGATACTTTTCCACTATTAAAAGTCTAAATACTGAACCGAGTTAATTATCACCTGCCCCCAGTTCTGTACTTACAATACATTTTTAGAGATACTGTATGCTTTACCACTGTAGAGACTTGGATAGGAGAGATACAAACCAACAAGTTGTTAATTACTGACCTTATGGTGGTGTTGGTAGGTAAATTGCAAACAAACTGAAATAAAACTAGCTACTCACGCTACTCACAAACAGACAATACAAACTGTATTAAACAAGGTGACACCACCTTATTTCAGCTACTCACGAAACCGAGACTAAAAGTCAACCCGGCAACAAAGACTGACTCTTTAATCCAGAGGGAAATGATTTAAACTTTGACCTTTAGCTGAATCTAACAGCATTTTCCTGCCGTGTCCATACTGTTGTAGATAGGATATCCTCTCATACTGGGAGGATGAATGTCATCCTGACCTTTACTGCTTCCATACTCCCCGTGGAGCATGAATAGACATAGTTAGTGAACGTGTCCTTGATGAATAATAATGGCAGCAACCAAGTGATATGCTTAAAGATATATAAAGCTTACAGAATTAAAATTATTGGTGTAACCCAAAAAACAAATGTTTATATCATTTAAAATTAGGATGATAACTATCAAAGCTTAAATGCAGTTATTCTTGAGAATCTCAGTCTTCAAAAACCTGCAGATGTTTAGTAAGAGGTTGAATCTCTAACAGAGGCTGTGAAGCAGAAAGTCTTTGCCCAAGAGATTAACGTTGACTTTGCAAGCTCAGGTCTAGACAGATTTCTACTCCATTCCACACGTTTGTGATTTGACAGCACGGCACAGATGTCAGGGTGTTTTGAGACAGAGCTTTCAGACATTTAGAACACTTCTCCCTATGGATCTTAATTGGATTGCTTTTATTTGTCATGAAATAAAATCTGAAAGGTGTAGTATTAATGCTCGAGTGCACCTGCAGATTCAGTCTAAGAATAGTCCTTTAATTCAAGAGGCATTCAAGTGCATTCATGCACAATAGAAACCAATCACTGAGGCCAAATGAGGAAGCAGCTTTAGACTTCTAATCCATCACAAACACAGGCAAATCATGCACGAACAAACTCCTGTAGCTGTGATTGGGCTTCAGAAAACTTCAGCCTCTGGAGAAAAGAGACAGCAAGAAAATCTCTGGCATTATACAGTGAATCAAACAGGCCAGCGAGTCTAACCTTTTAAATGTTAACAGAATGAAGACACATTTTTCAGTTTTACCAGCATGCTGCATTTCCGCGCAGTTAGAGATGGGAGAGTTGAGGGACACGCAGAAAGTTAAAATCATACAACATCATCCAATCCACCCAAAATTCTAGTTATCAATCGTCGCTTTATAGTGACTGAGGAGGGTTTTCATCAGAGATAAGGACCAACATCATAACAGAGGAGAAGGTCAATCACACTGACAAGACATACACACAAGAGCAACTCTTAAAGCCTGTGTCTGAAGAGCTTTAATAAGCTCTATTCAGAAGATGCACAGGCAAAATCAGAGTTTAACTACTGACTGCAGTTAATTCATGATTAGGATTTCTTCGGTTCAAATGTTATATAAGTAGAGTTGTAAGCAAGTAAGTTGCTGGCATTAAATTAAAACGTGTTCAGTGTTAAAGCTCTACAAAATATTACTGTATGTATATACACAAGCACAAGTACATGCAGTGTTGTGAAACAGACAGGCAGCTCTGTGATTTTACTCCCATTTACTGCTTTGGAAGGGAGCCAAACAGTTCCCTGTTGAGTTCAGTGAACAAAGTGCATTCTGTAACTTTACCGTGCTTTCTGTGTGAAGACGAGTAACAGTTCAGCAGGATACAAAATCTGACTTCACTGCAAAGTCGCACTATTTCCAGCACGCTGCAACAGGTGGTAGGAAAAAAGTCAAATGATGGCAGTCAATTCTTTCAGCCACATCAGCTCAAACACCCAGGGGAGGGAGCTGTGATAAAGAAACAGAGAGAAGGAAACCTCAAAGGAAATCTCACACATGAATTGACACAAGATTAGAGGCATAACTATGTAAACAGGAACGAGAGTCTTCTCCTCTGTAAAACACAGAGGGAAGTGAGTAACATGGAAGAGCTTTCATGGAGGACATAAAATCCAATTTTAGCTTTCAGGGTTTAATTTATCTTTCCTGTACTTGCACACTTGTTCTACACAGATGCACGCGTTTGTAAAGGGAAGTGGAATTTTCGTGAGTAAGGTTTTATGCTGTCTCACATTAAAGCTGCCCAAATTAATATTCTTTACATATACAGTACATCACAATAATAAAAAAGGAGTTGCTTGTAGCCGTTACCACAGAATTATCAGCCAACTCTTCAGTTCCTTTTACCTGGAAGCTAAAGAAAACTCTTAATTTCGGGTGAAATTAATTAAACTAATGAAAACATGATTATGAATATTCGGTTTCTTCTAACACATCCCAAAACACAATCTCTGCACATGTAAAAGTATGACAGTGGACTCCCCAAGTGACTCAAGTGAACACACCAAATCAGATTTTTTATTATATTTGTTAAAAAAAAAAACATGGGAGGTCAGTGGAGAGAGGACATTTCAAGTGTTTTGTACATTTATGCAGAAGCTTAAACCGTAAGGAACACACTGTCTGACCTGACTGCACAATTTCTGATAATGCATCCATGGCATATTAGGACCTCAGTAGTGGAGTCAAACACATGTCCACATGAACCATTAACACAAAAACATCGAATAACGTCTGTCGTGTGCACATGGCCATACACTCTAATGTATTTTGGTACCAGTGCTTTTTGTTATCAGTGTGTACTATAGGATGTTAATACAAATTCAGACTGTTACTGATTGAAGCGAACAGATAAAAACAGTTAGGAGGGGCTCAGCACCAACATGAATATTTTTTCACACACACACAGGATTATTACATATCGCAAGCAATGTGCTGATAGCAATGCGCCTGTCAGCAGACAAAACCTCCCCTCAGCAAAAACACTGCAGGTCAGCAGTAGCTAATCATTTATCAGGAGCACATCCCTGCTCAGACCTCCGCAGACACGCGCAGGAGCTGAAATAGACCGAACACAGGTGCAACCAATAATTAATCAACACAGGTGGAAACACTGAGTCTAATTAACTCCGTGCTGCTCAGAAAAGTCAAGCAGAAGGAACATCTAGTGACAGGCTCAATGTCACCAGAGCGTTCATGAAGAGAGTGAGAAAGACAACGTAATAATACAAATTTAGCTTTGGGAAATAAATTCATTAAAAGGTCTGCAGGCAAAAGTGTACGGTGGGAACGGCTTCTTATGATGCATGTGTATTCTGTACAAACTCAAATGAATTGTGTGAATGTAAGTACAATAAAAATAAATTATAAATTATATTTTTGCTTGCCTTTTTGCCCTTAATTTAGGAGTTTTCCAGCCCTGAAAAGAGTTTGCAGCTCTTCCTGTCAGGTCAACTTCAGCTAAAACTCCAATCAGAGGTTACGACAGCCAGTGATGTAAGAAGCCTGAGAGGCAAACCCCAGGGCAAAAAAGCCATTGGTGTGCATTTGTGTTAATCTATTAGCATTACGCAATTAAAACATGCATAAAACAAACATGCAAATGAACACTTGTGTTTGTATTCACTGACTGGTGATAATTTCAGTGTTTTGATTATTGTTGGGAAACTGGTGAAAATCACTTAACCTCACATTTTTAAATGAAAACACATATGTGTAACTAGTTATAGACTAAGACTTTCATCTTTATTAGTAACATGAGAGCTTGTAACTGAGTGCCACAAAGTGTAGGAGAGTCAGAAGTGATTGTGAAAAGGATCAACATGTTTTTATTCTGGTTGTTTTCGTGGGATTTGCAGACTAGAAAATACAGAATAACAAATTTAATTTGGCTTACTCTGTTCTTTGATGTCATATGTTCTAAAAGTAAAACAGTTTGTGCTAAAACAAATCTTGAACATACAAACAGGGGAGGAAAATACAGTTCACCTGTGTGGAGAGATCATTTTGTACCTTACTGTACATCCTCTGGGCCACTGCTGTTGTTGCTGTCTATGTATCATATTCTGTACTTAAGGTGTTTTGTATTTTTGTGCAGGAAGGAAACATCTGGTAATATATTTTCCCCACTATGGAAGATACAGTCGCTTTCGTGGGAAGTCTTTTATTTCTGATGTGGAAAACTGGTCTCAGCAGGCAAGTCACAGGTATTAAAGGGAAAGAACAGGATGACTCCTTCTTCCTGCCTTAAACATGCTGCCAGACAGTTGTGCCCCTCCACAGCCTCACATCCAGTCACAGATTAACATCAGATTAAACCTGTAAAACCCTCAATCTGTCCCAGGTCATTTTCCTCTCTGATAACATCTTTTTAAGCCACTAACTACAGGCTGTAAATGTCTGTGTGATTTGGCCACCACTTCACACTTGGTATTTGGCTGTTAACGGTGATTGGTGGGTATGAAAACAAACACGGCTAACTCAAGCATCTAAGAGCATTTTTATTTACTAAACCTAAGTCATGTAGAAAATTTTCATCAGATGATCTTTATAAATTACAAACAAGGTGCGTGAGAAGGATGAGCACACTAAAAACGGACAATAAGTTATCCCAAAGCAAAACCCCACAAAAAACAGACAGCTTATAAAAACGACTTTAATAACATTAAGGCATTTAACCACTTTGTTACGAGCAGGTAAGCATGTGTTATCTCTAAAACTAACAAAGATCCATAAGAACAATAAACTTTGAAATACAATGTATGACTTCAGTATCAAGTTTTCATTTAGATTTTTGTGAAGAGCTGGCTCGTACCGATTGTCCCTCTACGACTCAAGCCTCTTCCTCGGCTAAGTGCTTGAATAGGTATTTCATTCATTTCATTCTTTCAGTATCCATAACCGGCTGACGACGTTGGGGTGTTGTCCGCCCAACACAAAATCAGAAGTCACGGTCCCAACCGGAAAACTCCTCTTCCGCCTTAGTCTGGTCATAAGCGAAACGATCAAAGTTGATATAGCAGGGACCCTGGAGGAGGGAAAACGAGTTATTGTTGAGGAAGAGTTGTGGATGAAGGTGAAACTTCTTGTACACTTTATTAACTGGTGACAGTTTCTCCTATGTAATAGAAGGTTTGTAATGTCTCACTTGGTTGTTGCACATTTTGTAATGCATATTTAGTGTAATAGATAAGGGTTTCAATGCCTTTAAATGTTTGTACGTCTTACTCCACTAAATAAAAAAAGGACCAAGCTGTCATATTTGATATTTGGCTGATTTATATTTTCACATAAAAGCATTTTGTGGCTGGTGATCTGACTTGCCTTGCGTATCAGCCGACTCGTGGGAGCGTCGATCTGACCCATACGCAGCTTGTGCCAGTTCATATTGCTGAACCACCTGAAGGGAAAACATGAGCAACATTACAAGACAAATATAGTGAGAAAACACTCACAAATTGAAAAGCTTAGTCAGCAAAAGAGGAATTTAATCTAAAGCAAACTGAATTTATCCAAAAAATATCCAAAGCGCCTCCTGAAACTGTGATATTTTTAACATTTTAACACATACAGGTAACATGTTGCCATGGTTACCTGTGATGCCGGACATCTTTGATGCCGTTCTTGGTGTTTCCTAACCTCTGACCTGGCCGAGGTCTACAAATTACACAACATCATTTGGACAGAGCGCAGACACATAGAATTTTTACATGAGCTTCCATATTTTAAGACATTTGTATTCATAAACCATAAAAATACAACTGGGTGTTATAAGGACGTGCAGACATGTTCCATAATTCATGCTGCTCACTGGAAGAACTGTATAAAATACCCAAACCCCCATGTAAATTTCACACACACATATTAAACAATAACTATTTTATAAGGAAGTTACTCAGGCAAGTTTGTTTTGAATGCACACTCCAACATTGTCTGTACATACATTTGTATCATGATGCAGTCAGTAGGTTATAGCCCCTCTTACCTGCACAGCTTACTGATAATGGACTTAGCTGCCTCACTCATGAACGGTGGATACTTGATCACGCCATCCAAAATCTTGGCATAAATCCTCTGTGGCTCTGAACTTGAAAAGGGGGGGCTGACAAGCAGAGAGAAAATACTTTTGTTGATTATATAATCTTTTGATATGAACCTTTTATGTAAGAAAAAGAGGCTCAGAAATGATCCATGTAGGTTCCTTCAGGTAACGTGAATCTTTCGACTGCAGATACTAAATAATGAAACAGATGTGCTTCACTGCTGCAGATGTCAGACATGCTTCCCTGCTGCCATCTACTGGTGAATTTAAAGCTTGGGTCATTCAAGGTTCTTTCTCTTTTCATCTTATTTGTCTGAGCAAAACATTTTTGGAAATAAAAGTGATGGACACTTGTGATTCACTAATCGGTGAGCTATGAACCAAGCAAGACAACAGAACAGATTTTTACAAACAGGTTATTATTTACAGACAAGGAAGGAGTATTACTATTAGTACTAGTATTTATAGTAGTATTAGGGTTACCTTCCTGTCAGCAGCTCGAAGATCAGGATGCCAAGGGACCAAAAGTCGACTGCAAAGTCATGTCCTTGGTTCTTGATGATCTCGGGGGGTATGTACTCAGGAGTACCAACAAATGAGTAGGTTTTCTCTCCACGCACCATCTCCTTGGCAAAACCAAAGTCTATCTGCATAAGGACAGACACACACAAAAATCAGAAAACCTGCTGACAACCGAGGAGCAGCACAACAAACAACACAAAACCCAAACACAATAGGTGTATTTTTGCTAAATACTAGTTTAAAGAGTGTAGAAATAAACAAGCACACACAACTCTTGCAGACGCGGACTCACCAGTTTGACATATCCCTTCACATCCAGCATCAGGTTCTCAGGCTTGAGGTCTCTGTACATGATGTTCTTCTTATGGAGGTACGCGTAGGCCTCCACCACACAGGCGGTGCAGAACACGGCAATGGTCTCATCAAAACGCCCTCTGACAATCACAGACACATAAGAGCTCTCAACAGCTTCTTGCTATACTCACTTTATTTTGCATTGAAATTAATGTTTTGTTTTTTATCTTAATTTCATCTGTCATGGGAAAAAAAACTTTTGGGAAGTGGAGTTTATTTTATTGTTTTTTCCAGTGGTGAGGACATAATGCACCAGCAATAAATTTATTTAAAAAAATCTCTCCCCCCAAAAAAAACATTACAAATTTTATAATGATGATCAAATAAAACTACATTTGTTTAAATCGATCAATGTAAACTCTTAAAATGTTTTTTTTTCTCACACTTCTTTAAGTTTGGTCCAGATCTCCCCACCACTGCAGAACTCCATCGCCATGTAGATGTATCGGGTGTTTTTAAAAGCTGTATGAAGTCTAGAAAGAGTCAGAGGAGAAAACATTTTATTGTCATCTGTGCAGCCAGCTGTTCCCTATACAGTGAGTCTGCCACCACAGATACCTGACAATGAAGTCACACTGGATGGCTTTAAGGATCTTCTTCTCGAACAGGATGTGCTCCTCCTGTCTCTTGGAAACAATGTGCTTTTTGCTGACTCGCTTTATGGCATAATATTTCCCATGCTTTAGTGTGGTCATCTTAAAGTAAAAAAAAGATAATTTAATGAAATCGAAATATAGTTTATGGAGCAGCTCTTTTTGCTATTTTTCTAATCTCACAACAGTCTCTTTAAAATTGTTCTAAAATCAAATATTTTAAGGTTTTCAGTCCTATCTGTCCTGCTGTTACAACATAGATGGTCTCAACCTGCTGTTACCTATTAATGCACTCACAGCCTTTTCTCTTTAATATTTAGCTAACATCTGGCACTGATGGACACAACCAACCAGCCAAAGAAAACATGCAGCATGTAAATAAACATGCTGAGTATAAACCCCCCCCACAGCAAAGCAATGCAACATGGGTAGTGTGAATGTAGCATAAGATTCATAGAAACTGGTGTTTGTTAAAGGCCTCTAAAATAAATTAATCATTAAATAAATTTGACACAGAACTAGACAAAACACAAAAAACATACGCACTAACTCAACACGGCCAAACCCTCCAATTCCAAGTGTGACAGGGTCTCCTTGATAGCGACCCTCCTGGTACAACACAGGAACCAGATCTTCAAACTTCAGAGTGGAACTGGGACTGAGAAACACACATGAGAACATTTAACATTTAAGACATAACTATTTCACTTGAACGAACTGTTTCGTGTGAGTCGTCTAGTTGTGTCACATCTTTATCCTGCATCCATCACAGACTTCTGCTCTTCCTCCGTCACTTACCTCGACTTTTCTGGAGCTTCTGCTTCCTGCAGAACTTTGGAGCTGGGAGTAAAAAACAAAGGATAATAAGGTTGTGAGCAGGAAACTGATTTACGTTTCTACATGACTCTGTTCTCAAGTAATGAAATTAAAAGTTTGTTCACGGTACATACTCATCAAACAGCTCCAGGTGTTCTATGGGAATTGTCTCTTCAAATAACCTGAAGAAAAGATATTGTTAGTCATCTTACCACAGAAAGCAAAGACACTGCAAACAAAATAACAAATACAGAGATCTCTTCTCTTCAGGATGAGCAGATCCTGTCTCGACCGTAATCTCACCTTCACTTATACTAAGAATTTAAAGTCAGACTCACTCCTTGTCAATGGAGAAGCAGGTAACAGGCCCGTCAGCAGTGCAGGTGGCAGTTCTCAAGACCTCACTGCAAGAAGATAAACATTGGATATGTCAGCTCTGGAAAACTGAAACTGTATGTCAAACCACCTTCACATACATTTTTATAACACCTCAGTGAGAAAAGGTCAATTTTTAGCTGTTACAATTTAAAGAAAACTTGAATTAGCATCCGGAATTAATAATATCTTACATGTTAAATTTTATGTTGCTACAACTGGACTGTCATCGTCTAATTAAATAAAGCACATCAGAGAATAGCAGGTGATTTGTTGACAGACCTTTCCAGCTAATTAATACATAATATGTGAATACACTTTCCAAAGATGTGAGGAGGTAACAACTCATTGATCTCTATCCCTCTGTTGTAGTAACTCATTGACCTCTATGCTGCACCAAACAATCGCATATAAAATAACATACAAAATAACAATTTTGTGACACTTGTTGGATATTAATTAATCAAAACAATCTTATTTTACATACATAAAACGTATAATATAAATAAAATATTAAATAATAAATAGCAACCATCTACAAGTTAGTCATAAGTTAAATATTTGCTTTTTTTACTTCAAATAGGTTGCACATAATCATTTAGGGAAACTTTCAGAGGGATTTGAATCTCTAAAACCTCTGAAAAAACGGCAGGTTTTTTCAACCAAAATGTCAAAGATGACAGCAGCAAAGAAGGTGCACAGAGAGGTAGGTGCTGCACAAGCTTTTCACAAATGTCCTCAGGCATGTGTTGTGTTGTCATGGTTACCGTATGAGGGCCTGTTCCCCGAAATGCTCCCCTTTTACCATCCTGCGAATCTGCTTCTGCTGCCCGTTGACATTCTTAGTCACCAGAACCTGAGGGGTAAACACACACGAGAGGTGGAGAAATGGGAATTAGTGCAAATGCGCAGGACAGCAAACAGACACAGGCTGGTGCAGTATCACATTAAAGTGTGAGTTTGTGCACACATGACACTGTTTTACCTCTCCTTTGAGGATGATATAGAATGTGTTTCCTTCAGTCCCTTCCTGAACTATAACATCTTTGTCCTGGTACTTCACCTGCAAAAGAGAAGACAAAAAAAGAAAGTGGCATAAAGGTCACTTGTCTAAGATACAGTCAGTTAATGGTAACTTTAGTTCAGCATGTGAGTGCACACCTCCTCCATGGAGTCAATGATCTTGGACAACTGGACGTCATTCAGCTCCTTCAGAGTCTGAGCCCTGTGCAGCACATAAGATTAAGCATCAGAGTTAGAAATAAGGGGTCATATGGTCCGTTGATGCAGGCAATCACTAGGGTCTATCTATCTGTATCTAATATCTTCAAAATGTTTCGCCATGACGTTAAATTCCCACTAACTGAGAAGATCCTATTCTGCAGCTTCAGTCTATGAACTCACGTCTTCAGGAAGCCCATGAGTTGCTCCCGTTTTTTCTTGGACTTGTTGGTTATGATGGTTCTGTAGGTCTGGCGCTCCATACACCACAGACGCACTGTTGTCTTTGCTACAACAAGAGCCAAAGTGTATAGGAGGTAACATTTTAGCAGGTGGGTCTGGTTTACGATCATTAGCAACAAGAATGACACAGTGAATAAATGTTAGAAGGCGCTCCTACATGTGGTTAAATTACAGCCAACATGGCCCCTTTATACTTCTGCACAAACAACCTCATGGCGCCACATAAATCACAATAGCATGCTGTTACATAAAGTGCCTAAAGAATCCTATAAACTGTTCCATCGTTAAATGTGCATACAGCACCAGGAGTCGCTACAGGGACTGACCTTTGACTGTTGCTGTCCGTTTGCAGTTGTATAGGATGGCCAACTCCCCAAACACATCACCAATGGTAAGAGTTCGGAGTTCCCGGCCTGCTTGTGTGACAACAAGCTCCCCCACTAAAACATGGGAAAGATGTTTGCTTTAAACAGAAATGTGTGGAATTTTCCATATATTTTCTACATTTTCTGATTTAATGTATCAAGAAGACCCAATGTCCATGTCCCCACCTGCAACTATATACATGCTGTCTCCTTCAGTGCCTTCTTTAATAACTTCATCCCCCCGTTTCAAGTTAGATACCGCTAAGAGATCCACCATCATGGCTGTTTGCTCATCATCGAGGCGGCTCAGGAAGTCGTTCTTCTGGATGGCTTTGACAATTAGACTTGTCTCACTGGTGATGGAAGGTCAAAGATATAGTCATGAAGGGTTCACTGAAATCTTGAGAACAACACTCAAACTGACCTACATTACCTACAAACACTACACCTGTTACATATGTATGTGGTTGACATGTGCTAAAGAGGCAATTAGACTGGACTCGCCATAATAGCAAATCAAAGATCCTGTGGAAACTTGCTTAACTGAAATTTTCTATCACCCACTGTACTAATTACCAACCTGACAGTTTTCTTGACCGGGGTGCGTGTAATCTCCAGGGTCTCAGGAATTGGTTCAGAGGCTATGACAGCTGCACGGCTTTTCCTGAACTCCAGTTCAATCTCATTACCGCTCTGGGAGGGAAACTCTGGAACAGACAAACAGAGAAACACAAATGGTGTTTTTCTGTGTGTGTGTGTGTGTGTGTGTGTGTGTGTGTGTGTGTGTGTGTGTGTGTGTGTGTGTGTGTGTGTGTGTGTGCCCACCCAGATCATGATATTGACTCTGCAGCTCCTGCAAAAACTTTTCTTTCTCCTGCAGTCGTTGTTCTATGAGGATAAAAGCAGATAAATGTAAGTCTACAAAACATAATTTAGGATGATATTCCAATATTTAAGAGTTATGGGGTGGAGGTGTGTCCCTTGACACTTGATGACACTGAATCTTAAAAGCAGATGCCTGCCCACAACAACCTCCCAGAGGAACTAATAAAGCATCATTATTTAAATTTTTATAAAATTTAGAACATGCTGATAAACAGCATAAAGACTAACACATTATGTGTGTGATTGATATTTGAAAGATTTTTTTGTCTAAAGCAAACCTTGGGCATAAATTGCATCATTCTAGGGAAGTAATTTAAAAGTAACATTATCTAGTCTGATTTCTTTCCAAACATCCCCAAGCAACTACAAAAGTTTGGCAATCACTACACTATGGGTCACGGCTGTGTCAGAACAGGTGTAAGTCTATTGAACGATGCCTAAAGACCTAGTGAGGAGTTACTCTTTAATATTATGTAGCTCTAGTTGTACTCACCCAGGTCTTTATTTTGTCTCTGCAGCTCCCTGTTGATCAGACACTGCTTTTCTAGCTGCTGCTTCAGATCCTCTAGTTGCTTCTCCATGACTACAGGGCAAAAAATACAAAACACAAAGATACTTTATATGGGAAGAATCACTACAGTAGCAAAGATATTAACAGACACACAACCAACTGTAGGCAGAAAACAATACGTTTAAATTATAAATCTGAATACATGAAATACATAAAACGCCAGATATCTGAGTGAAAACAGCTAAGCTATACACACAAAATGCTTCTCATATCATATTTTAAACAGTGTGCTTATGCCTTTTCATGAGGCACCAAGCTTAGCTCCACTGCCTGCTCACAGCAGGAGTCTTCCTGAATAATGCACACTAATGATGGACAGTCAACAGGGTGCTTTCTGAATGCTGTCACACCCTGCCAGCATTTGCTAAAGATCTATTACTGCTCCAATGGCCGATAATGACACACACGTCAAATCTGTATATGAACTAAACTAAAAATTAATATTGCATCTGTTGCAGTCTGTTCACTAATGTATTTCTTTAGGCTGTTTCTGTTCAGCTAAAATATTGTGACATTAACAACCTCTGCTGTCTGATGTTTACCTGTGACAGTGGAAATACCCACACAGAGTAATGACACAACGTCATAACACATTTAAACACACACTACATCCACAATGTTTACAAAAGCCTGATAACAGACATAATCATTTTGTCATTAATAGACAAATGTTTATGCTTCTAGGCCACCGGTTTCCAAACCAATGTAATAAACACACACACGTCAGTTTCAGTAAAGCCCACAGAGATGGACAAACTGTTTATCTGTGATCACTGCTACATCACATGATCCTATATTACTGCTGCCTCACCCTGGACGTTGGACAGTCCTGAGATTAGACAAATCATAAAAACATACAATATACACCAACAAACTTTTCCATTATTAACTGGTTGATTGTTTCTCTGACACAGGTCTGTGTAGATGGTAAGAAAAGAAGAATCTTAAAAAAGAGAGAAAGTCGTTTCCAATAAATGCATATGAGTCACAGTCAAAGACAAAGCTTAAGGGAGCATTAAAATTTTACAACACAGCGGCAATTAAAAATATGTTATGTTGAATATACCAGGAGGTCTGTTTTGTCACAGCATGTTTCATGAACCTGTCATAGAAGCAGAAGGAGTTGTACACAAGCTTTGCAAGCGTTCAAAGAACCTGTAGCTATAAACTAAAGGAAAGATAACCTCGAAAACTGATAAAGCAGTCTTAGTTTAAATGAAACCCTGATCTCTGCGAGCACAGCACCGTAGCTACATGCTGTTAGCTGTATATTTCTTTTTGTTTGCTGTATTGCGATGCAATGGACCCAAAAGATTTGTGATATGTTTTTTAGCCCCATCAGACAAATGGCAAAATCCATACATTTTTAAACTGATTGTTTGAATGACGAAAACAACTGAAGTAAGCAGAGACTGATTCAGTCTCTGGGACAGAATAAGACAACAGAAATGAGCAGAAGCAGGTGAAAAGGGAATATTTGTGTCTGCTCTTCAGCTGCACAGGAGAAACATGATGCTAGACAGATTAGCATTATGCTGATACAGCCAGTATATTGTGCAGTCCAAACTGCTTCATTACTAATTCATGGTCAAGTGTAACTACAGCTGAATTCTCATAAGATGCTCTGTAATAGAAACCTGGAGATAACATGTGTCTCGTCTGGTGGTATTTTTAAGATGCACTCTTTTACTGCACATGGTAATCATAATCTGTATTTAAAAGAAAAAAATAAAAAGTAATTGCGGTTGCAATAACAGAACTTCTAAGAAGAAGTACATGCAAAAAGGTACATTCTGTCAATTACGACATGATAATGTGTACTTTAAACACAAGGTTTACATGACATCCAGCTCTGAGAGACACTTGGACATGCAGTAGGTGGAGAAGCAGAGTCACACTCACCTGCAGGCTGTGGGTGGTCAGGAGAGAAGATAAGAAGTGTCTGCCCAGCCTATAAAGGCCACAAGGACCATAGGAGGCAAATAATACTGCTGTACTACTTAAAATATCCACTTTCAATTGAAGAGCAGTAGTTGCTCTGTGTACAATTTCTGCGTCCTGTTTGACCCCGGGACTGTCTACTGACTAGACACACCTGAGCAGACACATACATACAGTCTGCAGCCTCTCTTGCATCACTTTCTCAGCTCACATTGTCACGTCTGCTCTTCAGTTTTTACTATTTTTACTCCTCTCCACCTCTCTCCCTCCCTCACTCTCAGTCTTTCCTCCTCTTTTTTCTATCTGTCAGTCTCTGCAGCTCCGGTGTTGAATCATTAACCTCAAACTGACGCTCCTCCCATCACACCAGGTGGAGGAATACAGGCAGGAGGAAGAGGTGGAAGAAGAGAAGGCGGAGGAAATATTCTGTGATTTGTGATTTTTTGTGACATTTGGCAGTGACATGCTGTGAAAATTTGAGTGAACAATAAGAAAGTCTTAGGAAGTAATATGACACAATATGATAAAAGCAACAAAGAAATGTTTTCTTTATTTTTCCTTCACCTTCTTCTACAGTTATCAGTGAAAAAGGTACTGTTTTCAAACAGTACCTTCACAGTAAATTCACAAAACTGACTACTGAAGCTGTGGGCAACCAGGACAACTCAGATTATATCTAACAGAGTCGGAAAGGTTCCATTATGGGTTTTTTTTTTGTTTTTTTTCCAAAGAGTTCGTGCCACCGGATGCTTTCCAGGCTGCAGCGTTTAGCCTTTAAATTAGGCTAAAGGGTTAAGATTGTGACAGAGGGTGTTGGTCTTTATTGTTGACAGTTACTTACTCATAATCTGTCTGGTTAATCAATGACCTTAATGACACCACCCACTCATAGGAGACATAAGGTCTTAGATTTCAGCCTGTAGGAAAATCAGTGACAGACATTTGTTGTGTCATTTGTCTAACATGGTTGTAATGGCATTAAACAAAAGAAACCCAGGCTGAGTCAAGTGATCCCAGCCACAGATAAGTTCATACTTAGGGATATCATCAGTTTACGAACACTTTAATTTATTCAAGAAGTAAAGTTATCCGGTGACGTCAGTCATGATTAATATTAGTCTAATTTCAGTGCAATTCAATAACCATGAAGAAAAGACATAATTCATAATGCCCAAAAAAACACTGTGATATGGTTACGTCTCATACAGAAGTGTAACTCAAAAGTTGCTTGTCCACTAAAATTACAAAGCAAATATTGGAAAGTAAATGTTGAGCTGATGAGCACATTAACTCAGAGATTACCACCAACAGCTGCTAAAAGTTGTATATTCAGGTTCAGGGGTCACAGTTGAAAACACTTCCTGTTAAGAATAAAGTCAAACAGCTATAGCTTTTGATGACAAATTACGTAAAATAATAATGACTTGTTAACAGCATTATAAAGTAGTGAAACTGGCAATACACAAAATTCATTAAACCTTCTTGATTTTCAGGACTGATTTGATATTCAGCGTGCACACATGAACTGTCCTCGTGACAAAACTTACAATCAATGGTTAAATTCAAGAAAAATAACCTACAATAACAACAAACTACACATTAAATAATTGTCATATGACAAGTCAAGTGGCTTCAAATCAGACATGATAGATACTCCTTCATCTGTCACATTCCCCAAATAACAATGTGCACAAATAACCAAAAGGCAGATTACAACACTGATAGATGTAGGACCACCTCAGTACTACTAGTTTACAATGAATCCAATCATACTGCAAAAGCATGTGCAAGCATACATTTACTTTAATATTTAATTGATTTCCCTTTTTTCATTTTACGATTAAAAACTCAGACGGTAAACCTGTTAATCGAGTCTTTTCTTCATGAAAGACTGCGAACAGGATAACCTCGGAGCACGATGTGCATTTAGAAATAACATGTGAAGTCTGCATGCAGGGCTAAAATGTGGGAATGTATAATCCTTCAAGGCACCTTACACTTCAGGGAAAACGAGTCTTGCAAAACTAAAACACCTCATGAGGGAAACAGAGAGGCTGCACCATAATATTACTGTTCTTACATTTTCATGTAATGTTTTTACATAGTTTATAATATTTCAATCACTTGTTTTTCATTTTTTTCAACACATAACTTTGATTTCTAATTGATAAATTAACCTGGGATGATGAGGAGGTAGATTAGCAGACTTGCAGTGAGGTCATATAATTGTACAATACACTTGGTCATTATCTATACAAACATGAAGGGGATACAACATTTCTGTTGTAGAATAACAGCATGCAAAGCAAAGCAATACTTTTTTTGTGTGAATTGTTGTTCTACTGACATTGACTTCATACTCTTTGCAGCCTTCAGCCAATTAGTCAGGTTCAGAGTACAGTGGTGGAGAAAGTGAAGGACGATCAGCTCATCTGCTCTTCCTTAATGCCACAAGCTTTGTTTATGTCCTGTGGGTGCTCAAAGACTGCTTGGATGAACTGACCAAACAGGCGTTCCATGTAGGTCTCACCGCGAGGAAACAGACCATCCAGGAAGGCGATGTGTCCACCGTGAGCCGTCAACAACAGGGCAACATTAGGCAGGCCCTGGATTATGTTCAATGGGAAGGCTGTGAGGGAAGGAATGCATTGAAAAAAATGTAATAACTTTAAGACAGAAGCAGATATAAAGCATCTTGTGTAACATGCCAACCTAAATATAAACCACAGCACAAATGAAAAAGTTGAATAAAATTGTCAAAAGTCACTGTAATACATGCAAGACTAACATCATCTCCATCTTCTGCTGTTGTCCACTCACCGTTTTGGGGGGAAAACGGGTCATCAGCAGCATTGAGACACAAGATGGGTACCGCTGTGTTGGGGAGTTTTTTGCCAGGGCTGGCATCGCGATAGTAATCCGTAGAGGACTTATAACCAAATTGCACAATGGTGAAGCGTTCGTCAAATTCACGGATAGTCTGCGACTAGAGGACAGGGATGAAATTAGTTGAAAAATCAAGAGAAAAAGCAATGAAGGGAAGATTAGAAACTATGACAGAACAAGCCCTACCTTCAAGACATAGTCAATGTCCACCACTTTCTCCAGAATGTTCCGGTGCCTGTGACCAGAAAAAAGGGTCACCAAAGGCAATTTACTAAACTCCATTCAGGAAATAAGAAATGAAGACCTATCTGACCTGTTGACAGTACGACACAGGCCCATCGCAAGGATTTTGTTGAAGAGCAGCCAGTTGAGTGGTTCTTCCATTGAAGAAGACGACTCCTGTGCATCGAAGGGGACAGAGATGGTCAGACCTGCCACCAACCCCGTCTGCCTGCCCTTACGGGCCAGGAAGTTTAACAGCAACATGCTTCAGAATTGGACAAGAAAAGTGAAAGAAAGAAAGAAAGAAAGAAAGAAAGAAAGAAAGAAAGAAAGAAAGAAAGAAAGAAAGAAAGAAAGAAAGA
>JAUYWH010000016.1:9626140-9660075 GCA_034779795.1 Ctenopoma multispine | reverse complement strand
GAAAGAAAGAAAGAAAGAAAGAAAGAAAGAAAGAAAGAAAGAAAGAAAGAAAGAAAGAAAGAAAGAAAGAAAGAGTTATAATAAAACATGTAGCAAAAAAGGTAAAGGCCAAAAAAAGTCACAACACTAGGATAAACCTGACCATAAACGCAAGCAAGAAGCCCACTCACCCTCCCATAGAAACACCAGCACCAAGCACAGGGGCTTTTGGATAGAGTCCTTTGACATGTTGCACCACACACTCAAGATCTGCGGTATTGGCTGCGCAGTAGGTGAGAGGCGTCTGGAGCAGGCAGGAGGACAGAGGAGGAGCGTCACATGCCGTGTTCAAGTTTGAACTACTACAACAACCGCTGGTGATATTCTAAATTGATCTTTTTGTCAATGAAGCCCATTGAATTTTAACAATGGCTTAGTTGGTCGCTAGGTACTTTCCAACTTACAGCACCCAGCTGACATGTAAAAGCCTGTTTGTTCCTACTGAAGATGTTACTCTTTAAAAACACAAAGCATGCAGCAGCACTGCAGCTTTGAGCAAATATTACTCAAACAGGAGTGGGGACTATTTTCAGATAGATATTTTCTGACAGTAAGACAAACACAAAACATATTACTTTACATAATTGTCAGCTTCATACTGGAGGTGGCAGATATTTTAGCAACGTGAGGATGACATATTTGCTCTATAAGCTTTATTAAAGATAATTGAATGAATGATTAAAAAGGAAATTTTAGAGCTAAAATCGTGTAATTAGTTAATAACTTTACTTACCAACAACGCTTCCCCTCTAGTTCCCCTGTTGTTGAAGACCACACATCTAGAAAAGGAAACTAATTAGCGTGAGCAACAATGGGACATTAAATAGCACCTGGTCATGTCAAACGTTTCTTGCTTACTTTAAGTCAAACATTCATGTTACTGCTTAAAGACAGATTTTGTTTGTGTATATGCAGATACAGTATGTTTACATTAATTTAAGTTTCTATACACAGATAAAAAAAATTCAGACAGGAAACAGGAGAACATCTGACCTGTAGCCGCGGCGGGTGGCCTGGCTGACAGCGTGGAGCACATAGGGCTGCTGGCTGTTCCCTGTTATGCCTGGGAGGATCAGCACTGTGGGGCGAGTAGAGGATTCTAGGTAGGCCGCACTGGCCTCATTGTCAACCCAGTCCAGACAGACCTGACCACCATCAGCTGTACGGATGAGCTCACTGAGGGAAAGGACAGAAACAGGATGATAAACCTGACGATTTAAAATACGTGAAAAGTGTTTTTTAGGACAATCGTGCAGATGGTTTTAATGCAGAAGACACAATAAGATGCCAGAAAGAGAATAATAACAGGAGATTTTTCCTACTTGCGATAAGTAACAGGGGGTCTGGACTTGATGAAGGCACAGACCAGGGTTTGAAGCCGACCTCCCCAGCACCAGGGAGTGGGACTGAAGCATTCGGACACCACGGGACAGTGTTTGTGGAGGAACACGCTGAAAGCCTCACTGCAAAGCAGAGTTGGTGTCTGACAAAAAAAAAAAGAAACACCCAAAATGAAGAAAGATTAAACCATGAGCTTTATAATTACTACCTGTTATAACACATGCAGCTTATAAAGCAGAGCAGGTGTATGTGAGGATCTGATTATGCACTTTCATTCTGAATGTTTTCTTGCGGTAGTTAACTCATAAGCCCAACATGTCGTAAGCTAACGTACAATCACTGAGTATTTAAGAGACAGAATATTAATCTCACCAATAATATTGACAATAGTATTATAGTAGTATAATATGTTTCTGTTTTGTATCATTTTAATTTAATATATTTTAGTTCTTGGGTAAATTAAGCTATCTGAAGACACTAATTTGGTGGTTTAGTTATGACACAATCACAGCTCCTCACTGATCTTATTAGGGAGTAATATAAAACATTGCTCACTCTGCTCACATATAAAACATTGCTCACTCTGTAATATAAAACATTGCTCACTCTATAAAGTGTGTACTGTACAATCATATAATGTCACTGCAGTGAAATGAGCTGAATAAATAGCTGCAATGAATACGATAGCTGATTATGATGATCTTTGATTATATAGCCTACATGAGCATGTTCATATTATAAATGTTTGCCGTGATGTTTGGACAGTAAATTAAGCTATACATTCACGTAGGTTAGTACAACCACACAAGTCAAAAAGCACTGTTGTTCTACATTTTCATAAATAGCTATAGTAGAAATGTGTTGTGTGTTTGTGTGTTAAATACAGGGAGCTGTAGTGAAATTATTTCATCTTAAATGGAAATATCAAAAAATTCACGACAATAAATAGAGGAAAGATGATATTTTTAAAAATTATAAAATATGATAAAATAAAATAAATAAACTAATTGAAATTTTAATTGAATAAAAACACAACAAAATAGAATCAAAATACATATGATACATATGATATATATAATGAAATAACATAAAAAATAAAGACGAGGAACTTAAGAATACATTAACCTCAATATGAACTTAGTAATTAAGTACATAAACTTATAAATAGAATAATAGAAAATAAAAATAAAAAATAAGTACAATGATGAAAAACTAAATTATAATTTAAATAAAGTGAATATTAGAGCTACCTTGACCGCAGTGACTGACCTGACACTTGCGGCCCCACAGATAGTAAACTGCGGCCGTGAGGGAACAGATGAGCACCGTGTAAGGCCTGGAAACAAACTCCCAGTATGTTCTCCACAGCTCCAGATGTGACTGAAACATGATCATTTTTAACCTGACTAGTTTTATTAAGCAGAGAGAGAGAGAGAGAGAGAGAGAGAGAGAAAGCGATGACCTGGTAGCTGACGGTGAGCTGTGCGAAGAGCTTGTCAGCGAACACAACGGAACAGACAACGGAGAGAAAGACATGTAAAGTTAGTTAATGTCCCAAAACCTGCCTTCATCACCAGCAGCTAACGAAACAGATGTGTTACAGCTGCTCCTCCACTCCCGTCACCTCTGACTGGCGATGATTAACAGCCGCTGTCCGCCTGCAGGTCTTTATTCAGCGGCGTTTCTCCTGCAGCTGCCGCTTCCTGGTTGACGGGTCGCGACCGAAGATCGTGTGTTTTGGAGAGATGGTCCATCGTCTATGAACGTGGCGCTTCGCGTTCTCACACAGACTACAAACATAGAATTTGATCTACACGCAACATGCGCTTTTCTTGTTTTAATTTTTCTGCGTTTTATTGCAACTTTCTGTTGTACTTCACACAACATTCAGTCAGCTTACTGTTTTCAGTTAAATTCCTGAATTACAGCTTGTCTGATTGTTTGGTAATTAGGCTGTTTTATAGTCATTTTATTAATTACACATTTATTTGAGAACAATCAGAACAAAAACACTGAGTTCAGCATAAATGGGCCATTTTCTGGCAAAAGTCTTGAGATGGACCACTACTATACTATTCACCAACATCTAGTCTGAAGCCTGTAATATTTTACATATTAATTTAATAAATGTTTAATCTCACTTAAAACGCCCCTGGTGCAGGGTAGTATAGGAAGGTAAACTACAACTCAGGTAGTTTATGAGTTTGTATATGGAGGAGCTCAGTAGTTTATTCTCTTTCAGTTTTTACATTACGTCTGCTTTTGAATCCTAAAGGCTCAAAGGTCCTTGTGCATTGCAGTTATGTTACTTCACATTTAAGCACTTGTCACTTAGGATTCTTTAATAATTTTGCCATTTGGCTGGTGAATTTGCATTTTGCTACTTTTTGCCTCACCTCAGTGATTTATTTTCAGTAGTTTAAGAACAATATCACATATCAAATATTATATGAAATCGCATCATTTGAAAAGTGAAATATTATTTTACCTATCAGACTTTTTATACCTTCAGTGGAAACTCCTGTCACCACAGTGGTTCCCAGAAAAATAAGTAGAGTGAGAGCTCTTTCCTACATATGAAAACGTGGATCTCGCTCTGTATTGTGCTTTTCAGGAAGTACTACCTTGAACTGGCTCTGCTCTGCTTTATCCATCCATGCGCCGTAAAATAAATGTGATAAAAACATGACAGATGTGTAGGCACATCTGTTATACTCAAACACAGAGAGGAAAACACCAAACACAATCAATATCATGAACAGCAAAACAGCTGATGTTTCATTTAATCTCATTACAGGCTTTAATTTGTGGTCTTGTGGAGCTGTTGATAACAGTAAAAACCTGGAGATCATAATGGTATTTTATTTAGAACAATAACAAAACAACTTCTTTGTTTCAGCATATTCTGCGGTTTATTGTTTGTTGATTACATTAAATCTGTATGACAACGGTCAAACCTCTTAATTGCTTATGTTAATGTTTCTTCATTGACCTGATTTGATGAGCGTTTGCAGTAAACGTCTTCTGCTAATTTAGTGGGATTCCTGTGACCACCTCTGACTCTATACCACATTCATCATTTCCACGCTTGATCTTGAAGAAACCTGAAATAAGAAGACAAAAATCATGTTTGAAGTCTCTTTACCATATCTCTCACCACACTGACAAATGATTATAAACGTCACCTGTCTTTCTGTACCTAACATCAAGTATCACTACATAACATCACTAAGCATCACGTGCACAGAAAACATGCTATTGTGTCACTTCCTGTTACAGACGCTGACTTGTGTTGTGTGTTCAGAGTGTACGTACCGTATACTGTCCTTCTGTAGCTTATTAAATTCTCAGACTTTCTATCTGATTTAGTTCTTAGCACAGACAAAGTGATTGTAGTGGGTGTAGTTCTCTGTCTCTCTCTCTTCTACCTTTCTGGAGGTATCCTCGACATCTGAGCTCTATGCTTAAACTGAATTAAATACTATTTTATACCTTTGTCTCCCCAGTCATTGTTCCAGGAGTTTGCAGCCAGCCAGTACGGCGTCCCGTTCTCCTCTCCCCAGCCCAGGATCTTGATGGCGTGGCCGCCCAGCATCTCCCCTGTCACATGCTGGTACACACCTGTTATAATATCAAGTACATTGTCACAGGGCTTAACAGCATGAGACACAGCAGTGATGATTTTCTATTGTTTAACCCATTTGCTATTGTGAAAACGAGGTCTGTCCTTAAGGGGCTTACAAAGACTCACCATGAACAAGTAACACAGGTTTTTGTTTGCATGTTGGTGTGCATGAGTAGAGGTTTGTGTGCGTACGGTTTACAGACTACGGGCCTCACCAGTCTTATAGGTCAGAAAATCTGCATAGACGGAGAAAGCTGCCTCCACAGGCCCGTTTTTGTACAACTCAGCCATTATCTGCTCCTGCTTGCCTGGGACGCTGTACGTGTGTCTACCTGAAGGAGGCAGCACAGGATACAATAACATTAAACAGGTTATGACAGGACAGGTGCTACAGCAGGGAAAAATGAAATAACTTCAAGTGTCTGTACCAAAGTGTTTGTCCTTCTGATAGGCTGGAGAGTATCCATCGATGCACTGCTGCACACACTTAGGAGTCTCCTCTTCGCCCTGACATGGGGGACGAGTTCCATTCACATGATGCTCACAAGGAGCGATGGTGTAGGGTCTGCAGCCTGTAACACACAGGATCATCATCAGTTTCAGCCCACACTCTCAGATCAATTAGATAAACACATCTGACCTCACAGTTATGTTAAACGCACCGACTTTTGAATCATACAGGCCTCCTGTCACAAGTCCATTCTTTGCCCAGAATTCCCAGGCAGCAGAGGGATAACCACCAAAACATCTACAACCACAGGATAATTAAAAAAAATCAGATGTTGTTTGATGTCCAGGTAAATAACCTGCATTGCACTCGTTTGGTCTCACTGATACTTGCCCCATGCCACATTCATCACAGCAGGACAACAGATCCTCAGAGGAGATCTCCACAGAGATCTTAGCGCTGCTGTGGATGCATATCCTGTCAGACATCGCCTCGACTGCACCAAAGGCCTGTGGCAAATCAACGCAGGTTTACTGATTAGATAATGTTATCATTCCTTCTAAAATTTACTTAATTCAATTCTTACCCAACAGGACCCACACGAGCCCTGGTCTCTGATCTGCTTTAATGTGGGACATTTGGGCCACTGCTGGCGTGCATCGAAGCTGTCTGGAAGCTGTACGTCTTCAATATCACGAACCCTAAACAAGAGAAAACGGTCACAAGAGTGGTAGATAAAACGCACATGCTGAATGTTACCTGTTTGGTCATGTGAGACACACACACACACACACACATTATAAATCCATGCAAACACCCTTACAGAAGACCAGTAGTGCACTGAAGTCAGGACTTACACTTCAGGGAGCCTGGGTCCATTCAGTATAGTCCCACACAGACCTTTCACATATCTGTCATCAACATTTTGAAAGTTCTCTCCAGCCTGGAGGGAAAGTAGAGTTAAAAATAGAGATTAGAAATACCACTGCGTTCTGGATCATAGTTCATGGCAGCAGGTCTCCACAGGTGTCCTTCTGGTGCACCGAAGAGTCACCAAAAAAGCAGTGAATACCATAAAGTACTGATCGGATAATTAAGATGGTCTCACCATCCAGGTGGTGTTAGCCTTGTTAACAAAGTTGACTATTTCTGAGTAGAGAAGATCGGGGTGAGCCCAGCTGACAGACACTGTCAGCGTGACGCAAAGGAGGGGCAGTTGATACATCCTGCAAAACAGACTGTGGTCAGATTTTCAAATGAATCACGTTGACTGCAGTTCAGTATGTCTCATAAAATTATATTACTTTATGAGACACACATATCTTGTGAGATTCACAAGACCATGATAGTGTGGTGGAGGTCAGCATTCTTCTCTACATATTATCGCATCAGTTACGCAGCATCATCCTCCTATCAGACATTTAAAAAAATAATGTTTCACCCTAGTTCAACTACTTCAGTGACAACTAAAATCCATATTCATCAAATGTACTTAAAACATAAGCACAGTGGACTCAAAATACTTAAATATTTCCTTTCTGCTCCTATAATTTAAATGAGAGAGCTGCACCTGCTTGGTATTTCTACAAGTACAAGGAAACTAGAAGATGCAAGATAACTGCAGTGAAAGTATTATTTAGTTTTTTTACCATCTACCCCTTTATTCTTGAGATAAATGAATTCACATATCAGATTTAAAATAAAGACAATATCCCCGACTTTTACCTCACTGCAGCACAAATGCTCGTTCTTCTTCAGATCCGCTCTTCTCCATCACCGAAACAAACATCCAGTCGTCTTTTTATAAGGTTCAAGTTGTAGAATCACATGTCTGTGTAATGAATGCAAGCTCATGTGACTAGCACCTGTCAATCCAAAGGTTGACAGGTGCTGTTAAAATTACGATATGCCGATGATTATGGTGATGAAAATATGCAGCTTACCATCACTAATATTTAATGATATAATTTTCTCATACACATATGCAAACTCAGCAACATGTAACAAAAAGAAAGCACAGCACAGCAACACAGTCAACGACAGTTCAGAGCCTTTTTCCTCTTTATTTGTTCAAATATATACAATTCAAAATTACATTTTCCATCGTTTGTAGCTCTCCTTTGGTTCTGTACAAGCTTTCACTGTTCTAGCTTTCTACTCACCAAAACTGTGTTAAGGACACTTTAGCTATCATTCGTAACATACATTTCTCTCAGATATTACATCTGTTCAATATATCTCTGTTCTCCCTTTTTCAAACTGCTCAGGAATTGCACTATTCTTTTCTTTTTCTCCCATTTCAAAGAACATAGAGAAACAGAATGAACAAGGACAAAAGTGTTGAAATAAAGCTCTAATGGCAACAGATACTATCAACATCTATGCTAACATACAGCGCAAATGCTGTAAAGTGCACAGTTTTAACAGTTACTGAAGTGTTTCCTATGGAAACATAACAAGTGAAATATTGAGCTCGATTTGATTTGACATGAAAAATAAGAAAAATTGAGACAGAAAGAAATTAAACAAAAGCTTAATGAAGATTAGTGACTATGTTCCCCACTCGAACGAAGCAGTAAGATAGTGTGTGTGTGTTTTCCCACATTTCAGACCATTTAACTATAAACCTTTGCCTTGAAATGATCAAACATGCAGAATAATTTTAAGAAATCCAAACAATGGATCAAAATGTTTTAACCAAAAGAGGAAGGAAAACATGCTCAACATATGACGATCATAAACACCCTGAATTGTTTCAATGTGCCATTTATGCTGGTGCATATAACCACACAACACTGTGTGTAAATAATTTATCCAGATGCAGGATGGACTACCACGAATCACTATCAACCTATAAAGACCAGCCTGCTACCAAAACCCCTTCATCTTCTAAATGTGTCCATGGTCCTGTTACGGCCATAACAAAGAATGGAAAGTTCACGTTCCTCCGGTGAGATGAGAATTAAATCTCCAGTGAGGGAGGAGGGATATTTTTAGTCTGTAGACTCCACGGAAGGTGAGGGTGAAGGGGTTCACTGTCCCTGCATGTCACCGGTGCCCTGTACCTGTGCTGCAGTAGTACTGAGGTACTGCCAGCTGAGAGCGGCGAGCAGCATGGCAGCAGACAAGTACATGGGCGACAGGTGGGTCCTGGAGGAGAGGCTGGACTGAGACAGGGTGGACTTCTCTCGAATCAGAGCCAGGATGTTTAGTGTCTTGTCTCGTGATGGGTCAGTGAGGGAGACCTTGTGTAAAATCTGCAGAAAGGGAAAAACACTGGTTGGTAAAGTATAATATGGTAAAAGCAGGAGTCACTGACGCAACAACACACCCACCTCCTGGCTGTACTGACTGATGATTGTCTGCACAGCTCTCATGTTGGTGGCCTCCATCATAAGAGTGACAGCCTGTCCCTTTCTGATCTTCACTACTCCCTGGAAAACCATGGGGTTGTTGTAGCATGTCGACAGTGTAGCTATTGCCATCACCTGGTCAAAAGAGGAATAACATCCGGTCAAGTGGAGAAAAATCCAATTTCTCCAACATCTCAGCTCTATATGAACAGTAAACCGAGAAACATGAGTAGTGGGAGGATAAAATGCTAACAGCACACCAAAAATGTAAAACTGTGATACATGAACTGCCTATTCAGAATCAAAATATATAATAAAATCATAAGTATACGAGGCAAATCAGTCTTCACCTGTGGAATGGCACAGAAGTTAAAGACGCTCTGGTTGCGCAGGCGGGACAGGTAGGCGATAACATCCGGGACGTGACGTAGAGCGTCAGTGACCAGCAGGTTGAGACAGGACAGAGCCGACTCCAGATTTTCAGGCTGAGCAAAGTCCTCAACACGAGCTGCAAATTGACTCCATGCCTGCACAGGGACACAAACGATATTGACATGGCACCAACATATATGAAACAGCCAGGATCTTTTTTTTTTGCCCCTTTTACTCCACCTCTGCACTCATAAAAATATGGGTAAATGTTTGACTTCAATTCACACCATTTAGATATGCAGAGGTTGCATAAACATAATTTATATAGGCACACGGATTTCATAATGTGCAGTGAGAGAAGAACAAACAACTGTGGGCTCAGACAATCACACGTTCTTACCTCTTGTGGCCAGAAGACACGTCCCTCTTGCGTGTCCTCTAAATAGTCTCGGATGATGTTGGTCTTCTGGAGGAACAGGCCCATAGAGTTCGCCAGCTCAGTGTCCCGCCCCACCTCAGGATCCTCCAGCTGAGATGCAGAGAAGAGCCGAGACAGGCCAATGCCGACCAGCCCCGCCACGTAGTGGCAATACTGCACAGACGCAGAAGCAGGCACCATGAGTCAGTTTTTATAGTTCAAACATGGCAAAATACAGTTACTGTAATATCCAGAAAGGGGGGTGTAGGGTTTGACTGATTATTTATAGAGACATGCTGAATCTATGTGGGCATGTAAGCTTTGCACAGCGAGTGGTAAGACATCATGGAAATTGAGATGAAGTGAAATAACCATGTGTTGCTGATCAGTCATTGAGTCAGAAATATTATTCTAACTAACAGAAGTCATAATAAACAGCACAATCAATCATGCCTTTTTAAACCGATTATGTTGTTATTGATGTATATTCTGTCAATCTCCTACCATAATGGTGACTCCAGCCTAACAAGCCTTACCTGGTCCCAGTCTTTCATAGATCCCACTTTTTTCTCCAGGAATTCGGCCATGCCCACTCCCATGTGGTGGCAGATATCCGAGATGACGTCTCTGTATTCCTGAGCAAGGTTTCTGAATTCCAGTGATATCTGAATTGAAAGAACACAACATATTGTAGTTATGAAGCAATTTTAAATTTTTAATTAGTTTTTAATTTGAGTGACCTTTATTTTGAAACTTAGATGAAAAAAGTGTTGTGAGCCTTGTGTACCGGTCTACTGCCCTTTCATGTATTACTATGCAGTAACGCTCACCGTAGGGAAATCCGCCAGAACCTGTCGGTCTTTCTCCTGGCTCTCAGTGAAGCACCACTCATCCTGGTACAGGTAGGTGTGGAAATCATTCAGCATGGGCACCTTCTTGTCCAGAGGGATGCTCATGTCGTCCTCCACTGTGTCCAACGCTCGCAGCACCAGGTAGAAAATACACACTGCATGTCTGAATCAAGATGACAGAAACGTGTGGGTGAGGCGAGTGCAAAATGAAAGATGACAGAAAAGCTTATTTTGGATTCCTGATGCAGATCAGCACAGTGATTCAGGGGAGTCTTCAAGTCCCCGATTACTAATGCTGTTACTTATATTCACATAAAGCCTCCTCCTGCGTGGTTGTGTCACAGCCAGTTGCATCATCTGTTTCTACACAGTGCCTGATTCTTATTAGTACTAAGTGACGCTGAAACTGAAAAAAATGTCAGAGAATCAACAGTATATGGACAATTGTCTCATAGTAAAAACATACAACATTTACTGGCTCCCATTTCTCCAAAGCTCCAACTCAGATCCAAAACAATAAAGATGTGGACCTGAATTCTCATTTAAATGGTTTACTGGTGGTCTTTGTGACAAATATCTAGGATAAAAACCACTGTTCTGGGCGTGTGACACAAATATTATTTGTTTCGTTTAATTTATGTGTCTATAAACTATCAGAAATATTCCAAGTCCACATAAAACACAATTATTTCAGCTGTGAACGTTTTTTTGAGAATAGTGAGACAAGACCAAAAACAAAAGACATCTGATGTAATCTGAGGAAGTAACGGGTTTATTAACAGTTTCCAGTGTGAGGGAGGTGATCCAGCCAACGCCCCATCGCCCCAAGAAAACGTGCCTGCACACACACCCCTCTCCACCTGGAGCCAGCCCAGCTTCTCAGCCAGGTTTTACCCACCTCAGCTCCCCGTCCAGCGCCTGGATCACAGCTGCAAAACTCCGACTGGTCTGGTTCAGATACAGGTAGCAGGTCCGCAGAGTCTCGCTCATGGACTCCTGGCAAGAGAGACAGAAGTAGGCCGTGTGTCGGTAAAAGTTTGCGGGTCTCAGGACGCTAGAGGGTCGGGCGGCCTCCTGCAGGCCGCGCTCCCCCAGCCTCAAGCCCGGAGGGAGACACCGAGGAGCGGACCCGCAGCCCCGCGGCGCCACCGACAGAGAGCGCTTGAACACGGACAGAGAGACCGGACATTTGCAACAAGCTCCGGCCATGCGAACACCTGACAGCAGGACAGAGAGACCCTGCAGCTACAACACGACGCCTTTCATGTCAAGCACCAGGGCTCACAGGAGGAGAAGCGTGCAACACGACGTTCGTGCAGAGGACAAGCGTGCTGGGAGAGAAACTTGTCGTAGGACGTTGACACTGCGCTGATCTGAAAAGAGTGTAACGTCAGTGCGTCGATCAGCAGCGTCTGTGCACAGCGTTTGTAGATCTGCTGTTATGATCACGCCACTCCCCCCAACACACACAAACACACACCCACCCACACCCCGTCGTACCCAAAACAACACCAGCTGCAGGCGAACACAAGGAAATAACAAGGAAATATGAATGTTTAACCCAGTTTAGCTCGATTCACTAACCCACGTCTTCTAAATAGATATTTGACTATTGTAAACAATAAATGGAAAACACGAGTGATACATAAGAGCCTATAATAAACAGCCCTGACGTTTATTCTCGGTGATAAATCCACACATGAGCTTGGTACTCGCATGTTTTGGTTTCCAGTCATCTGCAATACATCATTTACCGAATTAACATAGATCAGAATCATAACAACGCTGTGAGGACAGAGTCGTATCAAAGGGGACAAGGAAGTGTGCTGCAAATACTAGAAGCGTGTTCTGCTGACACCTGGTGGGAGACAGTTGGGGGAGGACAGCTATGATTATTTTAGATCCTTGTGTTTTTCATCTTTTTGTTGTCATTATTTCACAGTGTTTGTGTAATTGTATGTATTTCTCAGCAATGAGAGCTTTTTGTCTCTTTTTTGGTCATGTTCGCCTCTTGTTCTCTATTTTTTGTACAGTTTTGCTCCTTCGGATCTATTTTCAGTCAACAATTATTTCATTTTACTCTTTTTTGTTTGTTAACAAACACACATCACACATCACTGAGTGTCAGTGATGCCTCGGTGTCTAAGTGTTACACAGACACAGACACTTGTTGTGCTTTCATACATTCAAGCAAAATACATTCTGTGACCTCAGCAAAAACATTTGCATTAGTCTGATAGTCAGACGTAGTTGCTACCTCATGTTTTGTTGCATTGCCTAGTTATTTAACCTTTTGATTTATTTCACTGACACACTGAAGCCTCTAAAGTTAACCTTGATATAATTAACTATCAAAATAAAGACTAGTGAAGCCTCACTGCTGCACTTTATGCACACAGTGTGTCTCTGTGAGGTTCACATTGGTGTTAAAACGGTGGGATTAGCCATCAAACACACACACACAACACAAGCACAGCATCTCTGTCCGCTGCTGAACCCTCCAAGCTCATTATGTAATCCTAAAACCTAAACCTAAATCCTGGGTCAATGGTCATCTCTGCCTCTCTGTGTCAGAGCCAACTCAGGGGTGAGAGCACGGATCTAATATGTCCAATTAGCTGACTCTGTTTCCATCGTATGTCTCGGGACAAACCTGATATATATATGTATATATATATATATATATATATATATATTTACGGCTACACGGGTTGCAGAAGCTACACAAAGCATGTGAGACCTGCTTGTTATGGGGCCTCCACGGGTTTCCGTGTTGCTCCAGTGTTGCTGCAGTGTCGCCTGTGCAGCTGATGCCCTGCGAAAAGAGAAACACTGAGAGCTGTGCTCGACCCATTAGACGATTACAATATTAACACGGCTACTCGTGGAAGCTGCGTCAATATCCACTACGCTGAGTTCATTCCCACTAAACATTTTCGAGAGGTTTTACTCACATAATCCAACTTTGGCATGACAGCTCTGCATCCCCCCATTTTAAACTTAAACAGGTTGAATATTTCCTCCGGGTGACCCAGTGACTTCAGGATGTCCATGTTGCTTCGGGTGTTCAGCTGTTACTCTGACAAACTGCTGTGTAGACCCGGAGAGACGTCCCCCATCAAAGCGATCCGTCGCGAAGATGCAGAGGCAGGCGCAGGCGCAGCGCCATGTACAAAAACACGGCTCCGGTCGCGACTCTCGTCAGATCGACAGACGGCCTCTGATTGGCTGGCGAGCCATGGGCTTAGTGTTCCGCGTCCAATGAGCGGCCAGAGCGTCTGGTGTGACGTCCCGCCTCAGCGGCCTGTCAATGAAACGTGGCTTCTGATTGGTCCGTTATTTATCTGAAAGAGAGGCCACACCGGCTACGTAAAGGACATAATCCCAGGACTGACATGTTCACACTGTGTTCACACAGGACACTGTCTGACACAGCGTGTGTTTATTCCCGTGAAACGGACGGAAAGTAGGTCTGCTTCATCTTTAAAAGCTACATCTGTTTTAAAATAGTCTATTTATGACTAAGCAACATTTTCTTTGCAGTTGCCCAGTCATGTTCTACTATGTGGTCTCACTTTTTATGTTTTTCTACCTCATTCTGAAGCAAAGTCACATTTTTTTTAAGATTATTATTGTTGTTGTTGTGTATTCATTCCTCTAATTCATATATAGCTTGTGAACAACTAGACTAGCACTTTTAAAACTTTTAATCCCACATAGGAGATATTCATATTTCTTAAACTTTGCCATAAAACAATTGCCCATATGAAAACTGAAACAGGTTTTTATTGTTGTAGCCATTTCTTCTGTTATTACTGGCCTCCAAGAGATTCCTCCTATGTAAAATGCACAGCCCCTCCTCTGTGCATTAATGTATTAAAAACTTTTTCTGAAGTCAACATAAGGTGTCAGTCATCCAAATTACTAATCATTAAGTGGATATCTTTCAAAGCTGCAGACATTTTACTTCAATATTCCCCTCTTTTTGTTGCTTTGTGTACAACTCAACCTTAGGGGAGTACAACCCTTTACAATATATTCTCATAAAACATATACATGTAAGTTCTATTTCTGTTCTGTTCTGTTTTTTAGAGACTTACAAAACTCTACTTACAATAGAATAATTAAACATGCCATACTGTCCAGAGAAACACAAAGATTTTATCCTGAAAAAACTTTAGAAGATGTTGCTGCTTCTCTGCCAAGTAGTCACTAGAGGGCAGTCTAAGATCCACAACGAGGCAGTATTCTGCAGTTTTGCACACATATGCATATACTGTATCTGAATTTGAACATTAAAGTTAAAATAGGCCATATGGAATTTTTCAAATAATAAAATCTGTAATAGTGAGCACATGCATTGTACAAAAACAAGTAGAAAGAAAGAAAGAAAGAGAGTGAGAAACTGTATATTATACCTCAAATTACAAAAATTAATTTGTTGATTTATACCTCTCAAATTGAGTTATACGTAACCGACAGGACCAACAAAACAACACTCTTCACAGCAAGCAAAAATATGCAATAAAAAAAGTACAGGTACTAATAAAACTGACACTGGCTCTGTTTTTTCTGGAAGTTATAACAGTGTGAATGTGATTCAACATCAACTGTAGCAGCTGAATGAAATTATTAACAGCCTGTAGTCAATTGCATCCATGACTGTCAACACAACAGGTTATCTCAGTTACACAGGTAACTGAAGTGAGACACTAAAAAGAGATAAGTAGAAACCACAAAGATACAGATGTCATCTAAGACAGAGTAGAAAAACTTGCAGTCTGGTAATAAAGTGCTTTTATTTCTCTCTGTCTCATTGTATGTTTGTTTGTTATTTATGCACAATATATGAAAAAGATGAACATGTTTTCACTTGTGTTTAAATTTCGTTCTGGTAGTTTCTTTCTGACATTCTGTAAAACATACACTCTTTATTGATCCACTCGTGAAAATTGTTGCTAGACAGCTGCTGGACAGTACATGTCAGCGCTACTGCACGGTTTTAGTGTCTTGCCCAAGGACACCCCGACACGTAGCCAAGAGGAGCCGGGAATCTAACCACTGACCCTGGGGTTTGTAGAAGACTGTTCTATCAACTGAGCTTCCCGAGTTCAGACAAGCCCTCTGTGACATTTCTGGGACGTCACCAAGGACCAAGGAATGTTGTGCAGAAGATTTCAGTCCTTAAACAGTCATAAGTTAAATGCACAGCTAAGCTTCAGTGTCAGAAACTAGAAAGTGAGCAGGAGCCAAAATCCCGTCAAACACGTTACTCTGCATGACGTTAGTCTCCTCATACATCTTGTGCTCAAATGCCTTTCTTTGAAAATGACACGGTCTAACAGATAACTACAGAAACCACGAGGAAACAAAAGCTAAAGAACTGTACAAACTCAATATCACAGCAATGATCACTATGTTAGTGATAAGGAGCCTAGAGCACCAGACCACCATAGCTGTTGTTTTCATGAGCTAATTAATGTGCCACCGGATATTTCCTTGTTCTTCTCTACCATAACACTTCTTTTTTCTCCCTTAGTCAAAATTGAAAACAGAAAAGAAAACAGTAACTTTCTGATCAACCTGACAATAGTGCCTGTTGTGTTTCTATTTAGAGCATCATACTTATTCGAAGATGTAGTGGAGTCATATTATTTAAAATAAGAAAAAGTCTGTTGATACTTCTGTTAAAGTCTGTCGCACCATATTACGTAATAAAAAAAAACAATATGATATTTGTCATTTACATCATTATACGTTTTTTGTGTCACTTTTTGCCATAATATATACACATATAAATACATACATACATACATATATTTAGGATCATGGAAGAACTTCTTCAGCCTTGTGAACTTAGGACTAATTATGCAACTGTAATTTTATACATTTTGCTCAAAGGCACACACCTGTGAACTGACACCACCTTCCAGGACCGTAAGTATGCAGCTTTATAGCTTTCAGGAATCACTGAGGTCCATGTATTAATCCAGAATCTCATCATCATTTTTGTTTGTCTTTGTACTTTTTGTTTTATGTAGCAAAAATATGATAATACACTTCAGAAGAGAAAAGAAATTTAATGTTCCTCCCCTATATAATTTTGTGAACTTGTCGAACTGGAAAAAAAGGGGTACTGAGGATGACACGAGTCAGACACACACATGCACACACACACTGTATGGGTTGACTGAAGGCAGCAATCCATCAAAAGAGTGCAGGTTAAGTAATACCTATACAGCCTTGAGCATTAGCAAGAGGAGGGAGGTGAGTGCTGACAGTTGCACACTCAACTCTCACACTAAAACTTGTCTAAGTAAACACAATGAGTGTTGAACTGTGTCTTGTTGTTTAGTTTGTCTCAGCTTTTTAGCTTTTTAAATCCGAACTCTGTTAACGGAGCTATGACTGCAGGCCTGACTGCAAAGGAGAAAAGAGGAAAAGTTAGAACTGAATGATTCATGAACTTTCAGGAGCGAGGAAACTGGATACAACTTCCCATGTGAGTAGACCCACATTTTACATGGAGAAAAAAGATTATCTGTGAGGCTAGGGATAGACGTCTTTGCACCCTGTCTTGCAGAAGCTGAAGGCATCGCATCTGCTTTACATGAATATGTTCTTTCATCGAAACCATTATTTAGTGTTGTCCATAGTGTCCAACGAAAACTTAAACAGACACTGTATGTTTTCTGATCTTATCCATTCATCAGTGTTTTGTTTTTGTTCAGGTGGAGCCGGAAGCGATCTCTGGTACATGGATATGAAAATGAGCCTCCGCTGTGCACAAAGAAGTGTTTGGCAAGTTTTAAAACTCTACTGGACAATTGTGAGGCTGACAGGTCAGAGAGAGCCACACAACATGTCAGAGTGAAGTAAGAACTGACTGAATAATATAACTTACATGTGAAACTTGTGTTACAACATGAAGATCACATGTTTATACAGTATAAAGTATACAGTATATGCAATATTCTTGGTTTGTGTTGTGTTAGGCCAGAGGGGAATCTCAGTACTCTCTAAGTCTTTTCTGGATAAGTATGTAGTAACAGGGTAACAGTACTGTATGACTGTCCTGCATTTACCATGAGATTTTGTGCAATGTTTAAAAATATATACAGTTTGTTTTCACCTAACGAATATTCTAATAGACTGAACATTAGTTAATTCACTTTTTGCATGACATTATTTTTTTAATCAATCAATAAATTTCAACACATTGTTTTATATATGAAACATTAAGATAAACAGAACTCTCAGTGTTTTTAAGATCATTAACGTCATTCACTTGTAATTGGAGTTTAATGTCTAAAATATTCAAAATTTCACTCTTCCGTATATTTAATTCATTTACTTAAAGTGTTTTTGTGTTACAGCAGAAGCTGTGGTCACTCCTGCTCAGATGACACCTTAGTGAACAGAGAGGCTAAACACAAGCACCTATTTGAGCAGATATCATACTGGGCTGATACTCAGTACTCGGTGAAGAGAGTAACGGAGCTTCTCAAGTTCAGACAAGCCACCAGTGACATTTTCCTCAACAATTCAGTGAACGAGAAATTTTTGGAGTTTCACCATGACATCACAGAGGAATGTGGTGCAGAAGATAAGCAGCATTCATGGGCCGTCATCGAGAAACAGGAGGAGGTCGTCATGTATGGACCTTATTATCCCAACTACAACAGCGGAGAACACAGCGAGGACGTCGTCATTAGACAAACACAGGAACTTCTGGAGTCAGAATCCATCACAGAAGACTGGAAGGTGTATGTTTTCACCATGAACAGTCCATGTTTGGCTAGAAACACTCATCCATGCATGTTAAACATGGTTCACAAGGCTCAGGAGTGGTGGAGTGTTTATAGAGTGAAGACTCATATTGGTTTTGTGAGATGCTGGGGCTTCAAAGGAAACAAAGAAAATTTGTTCCGCGATATTAATTACCAACAATTGGACTGCATAAATCAGACTGAGAACCATGAGGGCTTTGTCAAAGCAGCCAAAGAGAGATCTGATCTTAATCCCTTATGTGATAATCTGTATTCTGCTGCTAAACAACTATTGCAATGTGGACAGTTAAACTTCCCTTTGACCACTGTGCAGGCGCAGGACTGGAAGAGTTACTCGAAAAACATGCACAGTGTTTTGGAAGACAAAGAAGAAGAGGAGAAAAAAGTCTTCACACAGGAAGTGAACACTGTGATTCAAGCTGCACAAGCTCAGCTTCCAGAGCGAAATGGAAGTTTTGAGGATCATTTAGAAACTGGGAAGAAATTTGCACTCGGTTACACTTTTGGCCAAGAAGTGCATGATCCCCTCCAGGATCTACTGAGAGTCACATTTCAGCAGTGTTGGCAGGAGATGGTTCAGGATAAATATGCAGAGTTCATCAGGGAGAAACTGACTGAAGACTTCAATCGACGTACGGTTGAGCTTTTTATCAAAGACATTGTGAAGTTCACTAAAGAATACTTAGAAATAGGAAGGATACAGTTTTTGGATAATGATTCGATTTGCTAAGTAACTAAACACTTATCACAAATAGCTTTTGTATGCGTTTATAGCAGAATGAATGACACCAAACCTTTAAAATTTGCATGTCAAAATGCTTTGTCTTTATTAGTTTCCTCAGTAGAGCTACAGTTGCACATAGAGGAAAGGCGTAGTGTTAGAGCACACTGAGAAAGTCTACACACACACACACACACACACACACACACATACACACATGTTCAACTCTCACTGTATCTTTACTTACAATATATCACAAACAGTGTATTACACAATTATACTGGAGTGGAGTTTTTACATATATGCTCATATATTTGTTAATTGTTGGTAATTACATGTGGCAGTATCCCACATTTACACATCCCTATATGCTTGCCTCAAGCAAATCAGTACTGTACAGATTTAGTACAGTACTCCTCCATACAGTTTATGTAAAAGATGACAAGTATTACTTATTACAGTTTATGATAATGTAGTTTGGGGTTGTGCCTATAATAATAAATATTTCTTTGGAAAGGAAAGTATTAAAACATTTATTTATTTAGATGCACATCCGTGCTTGTGTCAGCAGAGGGAGCTTTGTGCCAGTAATCCATCCACATCACATTCATCATGTGCAACTTTCTGGCCACATAGGTAGTTTAACATGTTTTCATCAAGAGTTGTCGATAGACAACCAATACTGACATGTATATTTTTTACACTTTAAATTGAAGAGATAAAGGCACACAGTGAAACCAAAGACAACAGGATATCAGGGAGCTGTTCCTATTGCACTGAGATGGTTGTATGACTGGTGCTGAGGAGTGATGGATGAAGCCTTTAGAGCTTAAGTTAAAGGAAAATAATCCCGATTAGTTAGAACCTGACTGACCTGATTGTATTAAGTGGCAAGTAAAATGCCAGATTTTAATTTAAATTTCATGGTCCAGTTCAACAAAATCATATAAGAAGTCTGTATCTACTTGATATCTATCATCTACTGTCCTGAGACATTGGTTTTGAGTTTTCAATTATTTCTTTCTTTTCAAGTCTTTAGACTATAACCACACTATTCTGCTGTATCTGGTGTGCAGATACCACTAGGGTCAGTGTGAACATGCTGTATATATGCTCACTGGCCACTTCATTAGGTACAATTGTACAATCTAATACAATCCAATACAGCAGCCGTGTCTTGAATTCTACTTTTACAAAGTTTAAACTTTCTCAGTTTATGTTGATCTTTTGTTGTAAGAAAGGTGATAACACTTCTGTATGATTACTCTTAATGCCATAGTGGGTAGTGGAGTCTCGGGTGCATTAAAGTGAGACGTGTTTCAATTGTTTCGGGCGCCTCATTTGTTTCATAAGAGTGGCTAAAACATTAGAAACGCAGCTGTACTAAATAAAGTGGCCAGTGAGTGCAGTTGTCAGCTTGTTTTAGTAAGCACTTGCTACAACACCTTGGTGATGATACCTTCGACACACACATGTCCTGCTGTTATCTTCTACATGTTTTGTTTGTCCATAATTATACCCAGCTCATCACAATGGAGGAAATACATTGAAATAAAGATAATTCATGGAGATAAAGTCTGACCATTACTGTTATTCAGTCAAGCACTGGAGGGTTAGAGTGGTAAAAATCTTCCTCCACTTGTTGCAGTCGTTGTGAGGATCTTATCACAGTCCTGCTCTTTCCTGATTGTCTAGCACAAACTCCGTTCAGGTCTTGAATCCTGTGATTGAACACACAGTACCTGTGTAGTTCTGTTAAAAATATCACCTTCTGTAGTTTCTCCCGCTTTTCGGTCCCGTCTTTGTACTGTGTAGGTGACTTTGGGTCATTGATCTCAGAGTGACAGTCTGCTCTCTGCAGATCTTTGTCTCTCAGGAGAGTTTCATCTGTGTGCTGTTGATGGGTAGGTTTTGAGATGCTGAGGTACAGATCTTCTAAGCCAGGATTAGATTGTTCCAAGGTTCCGCTTTGGTGCTAGAAGACCCGCTGTGGCCCCCAGGGGACATCTTGAGAGGAATGGCCCCACCTTGGGCTGCCATGTAGGCTGGCAGGGCTGAAATCTAGATGGACATGGATGAAGATGTTTTTATATGATCTGCAGACAAGGGCCTTCAAGGTGCCATCATAAATAAATAATATAATAATTTATAATAATAATAATGAGCAGTGCCTCATCGGATGTAAATGTGTACCTGTTAGTGTCTTACCTGTGTGTGGGTGTTGTGGTGTGTGTACAGGCTGTGAGTCTCCGGCTCCGTCTTTATCTGGCGAGGCTCCTCTGCAGTGGTGGAGGCACGGGGAGTGCTGCTGGGTGTGACAGGAGTCCCCTCACTGCTTGGAGTCCCTGTGGTGCACAGAACAGAGGTCATCACTTATGTATGTGTATGACACACATGACTGGGCTTTGTGACACGATATTTACACACACTTCACAAATGTTCACCTATACAGAAGTGAGTATTTGTCACTTGTCGTAAGTCACTTGTTCTAGGTCTTAGCTACAGTTCTGCTTATGCACAGTACATGTGAAGCTCACCAGTCTGGGACTTATTGAGGTTCTTGGGTTTTCGCTTGCGGGTCTGGATACCCTCTTTCTTCATAGCTAGGGGTCGTGGCACCTGTCAATACAGCAGGGCAAAATAAAATTAAAAAAACCGAAGCAAAGGTTCTGTAACATTCTCAGAGGTTGGTGAGAATGATTCTGCTTTCAATGAGAGGTGCATATTAAAAACAACTTGGCAGCAACATCCTTGATTGTGATTTTATTTACAGAGCATCATCTCCAACTCATTTTCATTCATTAAATATGTTTGAGCAATACAGCACACAGTAATTCCACTGTATCGAAGGCAGACTTTGTCTTTCCCCCTCTCCTTTCTAGCTCTCTTACCCCATGGAGTTTCATGTAAAGGCCACAGGCGTTGCAGACTGGCTCTCCCTCTGCGTTTCGTCGCCAAAGGGTGGTGGTGGTGGTGTGACAGTTGGTGCAGGACAGGCCCACCCTCCTCGAGGCAGACTACAGCATGGCAGAGCCAACAGTCAATTATTATTATTATTATTATTATTATTATTATTATTATTATTATTATTATTATTATTATTATTATTATTATTATTATGATCATCATTGTCCCACCCACCAGTCGCCTTTGCGGCTTGATAAGAGGTCTGTTGATGCCATTCATCTTGTGGTACAGTCCACAGGCATTACACAGGTAGTGGCCAGTACCATCCCGCCTCCACAGGGGCGTTGACATTGCGCCACAGTTCACACACTCTCGCCCCTCAGCGAAGTCATCAAATAAATCTGATGAGAGATGACAAGAAAGAAATACTTAGCCAGAGGAAATGTTGTTCTTTTTCCTGGGCCTACTGTTACTCTCTCCTCTGTTGGCTTTTATCTTTCGACAGCAGTTTAAGCGTCTCACTAAGCAGTATGAATAGAAATAAGATGAAGCCGTGGTTGTTTTTTAAAAAAGTTTTGTACATGAAAGATCTTCACCAGGCACACCAACCAAGAAAAAATAAGATTAAAATGAATGCTTATATTATATTTCTGAATTTATGCAACAAAAATTTCTTCCATCCTCTTTAATAAATGTCCTGCAATGTCAAACTCTGACAGGGTGGTTATCAAATGTAGTGACATTCCTGCACCAGCAGGAGGTGCAGGTCGCAGTAGGCCCACGCAGCCTGGAATCCCTCCTTATCTCACAGCTCCCTTTGAGAAGATAAAGAGTCAGCTAGGAATAGAGACAGAGTTGAGTAGAGCTTCATCATATTCAAATAGCAGCTCAGTGTCTATCACATCTCTTTCTCTCCCTCTCTGTCAGATAGCATTACATCTGATGAATGCAATCTTCATTCTCTCATCTGGCACATTATATAGTATCCCCCAACAACCACTTTTTGTTCACTTTTCTAGCACTGATACAAACAGAAGTACACAGGTACAAGTTCCATCAGTGACTATGAGGCTATAGGCTGAGAATAGTTGGGGGAAATGAGAAGAACGTCCACTATATTAATTGTAAAAGTACAAATCTGTTCCTCCTTTAGTGGAGAATATAACTTAAAAGGCAGTGATACATATGCAACGCTTCTCCAAGGCTGAGAGAAAAACAGAGACACAGAGCAAGTTAACCTTGAGCCAGGCAGCAATTGTAGTCAACACAACGCAGCAACACAAGACGATACACAAAAGACGTACTGCAGTGTCCCTGTCTATCTAAATGGAGGCTTATTTTTTCCTCTGTTTAAATGTCAGTGTGTGTCTTTACCAGGGTGCAGGGGGACAAAGGTGGAAACAGAACAGAAAAGTCAGTCGACTGTGAAGTGTAATTGTGTGTACGACGTCACAATCAGACAATACAACATCAATACTTAAAAGTTAATTTGGCGTATAAGTACAATTCTATGGTGTTTAAATTAATAGTGGAATTCACTAATTACTTTTGACTTTACAGGCAAAACATATGATGAGAATTTAATCTATATTGTTAGTCAACACTGTATGAAATAATTAAAGTCAATACCTGATCACATAGTATATATGATGGCGATATTAGTTGTATTAACTAAAGCACAAGTAGAAGGTACATAAATATTTTACTTCTCATAGCACCACACAACAGACATTATCAAAAACGATTCACTAATATAAACTCCAACATGCTAATAAACTACTATGAAAGCCATTTGTATCCACAAACTACTTTTACATGTATTAAATACATTAGATATTAGATATTATTAAATATTCTAGTATTTTAACTAAAAACTTAATAAAATATATTAATAATAATAACGTTTATTCATTTTATAAAAATATTTCTACTTTCACTATGTGAGTACTTCCACCAACACTGGTAGTTATTCAGAGTGAGAATTTTTGTCTTTAAAATTTGACATTTAACTAAATTTGTATCATTATTTCCACTGCTGTTTATTAGATGTCTTTTTATTAGATAAGACCAAAAAAAAAAAATCATCTTAATTTCCAACATGACATTATAAAACATTTACTACTTTTTTTGAGACACTTTTTATTGCTTTTAGGTTAAAATTAAATGAGAAACACATTTATTATATTTTTAGAAATTGAAACAATGTTACTCTATCAATAAAAAGATTATCTTGTAGTGCAGCTGTTTATCTTACATAATAATTTTAATATAAATGCGTATACAGTATATATATATGTAATTTATACTTATATAAGAAATTATGATTAAATCAAGGAAAGGTATAATAAAATAAAATAAACATCTAATGGTAACACATTTTCTTTTCTAGAAATATTTTAACAAATAAGAAAAATATTTTAGAAATAAAAAGTTGAAAACTCAAGACTAAGATAAACTGAATTTAAGCAATTAAAAAACATAAAAAGTAAACGTTATATATAACATATATATATATATATATAACAATAACAATAACATATATATATATAACAATAACAATTGTTATATATATATATATTTCTTAACAAAGCATGCATTATGGATGACCCATATTTATTGTAATTGTTAAAGAGTGGTGATTAAATGTTATCCCTTTATGTATTTTCTCAGAGTAGCAGTGAATTTCAGGCAGTTTCCCTTCTACTCACTAACAGAACAATCACGACTTTCACTCCAGGATCGAGTGACACTTGATCAAATGCTGAGATTTGATTAAATTTATTGTGATTGTAAAACAATGAGTTCATCTCTTTTTTTTCAGGTATAAGGAAAGTGAACAGGCTGTGAGTTGTGTGTTGTTACAAAGACGTCAGATTGGATCAGTGCTCTTATCTCTCACCTGATAGACGTGAATATTGAGTCTTTTGAACAATCACAAATAGTTTTTAAGTGGACTGAGACAGGTCACATGCTAATCAAACCACAGACAGAGTCAATGGTCACTGTCTGTAGTTTAGTCAGCAATTTAATTAACCTATGATCAAAATTATACTATTATCAGGTATTATTACTTTATCATTTGTTAAAATTATATGTCCTATAATGACCTTATCCATCTGATTAGACTGTAAAAAGTGGAAAGGGGAACATAAAATACAGAAAAGAGCATGTAGCTACACAGGACGTGTATAATGGCGTAACAGAGGTCAAACAAACACACCACTGATTAAGCAAAATCAATGTGTTGTGAAATTTCTATATGGTCCAGAGTACACTGCAGCCTGCATCCAGCACAAGCACATCAGCTTCACCTGAGATCAGTTTATTATGTGTATAACAACACATGTGATTCCTTTAATATATAGGTACTGAGTATTTTTTCAAAGTACAGAAAGTATCTCCAATGAAATAGACACTTTAGTTGATTGAGTCCTGTACTGCTGATCACAATCACATAAACTCTGATCTGATCCACGAGGCCACAGTCAAACAAAATTAAAAATACAGGATAAAGTGTTTCATCAAATTAAGTTCAGCTTAATATTAATCTCCATTAGTTTCAAATGTTTCTTTGATTAAAATATAATAATAAAGTGATTTGTTATATTCAAAAGATCCCATGTGAGTAATATGATGGTTTAATTATATAATATAATTTATGACTGAAGAAATAAGTGCAGTTGTTTTAAACGCGACTCTCGACTAAATGTAATATTTTTCAGAACTGTTTTTCCGATTTATAATCCGAAAAAAAAAAAACAGAAATCGTTTTAATCACATAAAACGAACAAAAGTGACAATGACAGTCTAATCGTCTTCGTAGGAACTCGTGTGTCTGTGTTTAATTTATGGCTCAATATTTCACTTTGCTTGGATTTATCTCGTGTGTCAGTCTGTGTTTTAATTAGAAGTTATGGGGTCAGTAATTTATGTTTTTAGTTAAATGTGAGTAAATCATTCAATCGAATGCGATTTTCGTTCTGCAAAACTCGGACTGATCATTATTATTTAAGGAAATGTGATGGATTCGTATCGCCTACCAGGATCCTCTCTTGTATTTGTCTAAATTATAAGAAACTTATTTAATCGTCTTTAATTGAATTATAACGATTTGATTAGTTGTTATTATTATTATTAGTTTTACTTGTTATTTGCAGGACAGCTTCCAGCCAGTTTAATTGCAATACGGCTTAAGATGATCTGACAGTTAACACTGTTTTCATTAGAGATTAATTCTGCTACAACCGCACGAATCCGTTTTTGATCATTGTCATATTATTACAGTAATAGAGGATGAGATTTTATTATCTGTCCTGCAGCGGGACTTTATAAAAAATGTCTAGCTAATCCTGTTGATGAGCAAAATAAAAAATCAATCCTGTCTTGCAACCTTTCACCTCATTTGTTAATCTCTGACAAATCTAGATTAATAAAAGACACATACTGCTCTCTTTCTGCGCTCTCTACCTGTGTATTCTTCTCTCTGTGCTGAAGCTGATTTTCTATATTTCACCTCACACTGAAGCATGTAAAAAAAACAACATTTAGAGGATTAATATGAGAAGTGTTTTGTGTTCCAGTTGTTTACCTATGTTTGGGTGCCGTGTCGTGCCAGGAGGAGCGCTGGTTTGGAGACCGTGGAGGACCGGGCTGTCAAAGGGGGACGCCGGCCACGTTGCACCCACGTTAGGGCTCACGTAAGCCGAGTAAGGGCTGTGGTACGACCCGCTGAGGCTCCGGGCGCCATAGTGTTCCCTCCCGTTGGCAGAGATGTTTAGCGGGCTGCTGTATGAGGCGGCCGTCTCCCGGACCGTGGCCACCCCGGAGGACAGAGGCGGGCTGGTGGAGAAGGTGAAACGCGAAGACACCGGGGAGTGGTTGTACGAGGACACCGAGTCTGCCCCCGGCTGAGCCCAGGCAGAGTGGCTCGACACGGGGCTGCTCTGCTGCGACGCGCAGGGCGTCTGGAGGTAAGGCAGCGCCGGGATCATGGGGGTGACGACCCGGGTGGTGGGCACATAAACCGGAGAGGTGCCCGCCGAGGCGTTGTGGAGAAATCCGGCCTCATAGGACGAAGGTCCGTGGTTGGATGTCATTATGCCCTGATACATGTCCTCTCCTTAAAGCTGGACATCCGCGTTGATAGAAGGGATAAGGATAGTGTGGACACAGTCACTGCACAAATCCACGAAGTCCTCTCGTCCTTGTTAAATCAGATCTGCTGTTAAGTCAAAGTAAAGCGGTGCTCTCAGAAAATTAAGAATAAACAGAGAGAGGAGACGAGAGAAGAGGAGGAGCAGTGAGAGACTCATGATCAAGATCCAGCTGTTAACATCTCTCCCTCTCTCTGTCTCTCTCTCTATCTCTCTCTCTCTCTCTCTCTATTTACAAACCCAAAAAGAAACGTGTGAATTGATTTTAATTGAATTTAATCATTTTACCCCCAACAAAATATAAACGACACGAATCTTTAATGTCGTTCTTATTATTCTTGTGTTTTTGTTGTATTATTATATTACGCTCTTTTCCTTGTGTGTATCCATTTTAATAATGTTAAAAAAACGTTTGCAAAATATAATAATAGGCTACAAGGACACGACAAGCCACAAAACTGAACTGATCAAATGTCATAAACACAAAGCATCTTAAAGTCATTTCAGCCGACGCAACTTTTATTTATATCTAACTCCTTGTTAAGGGTCCTTGAATTTCTTCCATATAAATCATCATCTGCACACGTCATTCACCCATTCGTTCATCTGAGACGACGTGTTGGATGTGAGTAGCTTATTTATTCACTCCAAATCATCTTTTTTTAGAATATAACAAGCGAGTAATTAAAGTTTTATTATTATTTATTAGATATTTATTATTATTATTTATATGACCTATTAGGCTTCTTTTATATTTGGTGCTGCGAGGTTCTTTACACTAACTAAAAGAAGTTATGAATTGAAGTTTATTCTGACAGGCGATCGAGATCACTTTAAATGTATTAACACTTTGATGGTTATTATATATCACTTAACTGTGCAGGTTCATCGTTATCCGATTAAGGCCTATTAACTGGAAAAAATGTTCCACCAAAAACGCCTTCTACTCATTGTAGAGGAAGATTACAGGAGCAAACTCCTCACTGTGTAAATGTGTTATCTGTGACCTGGAGGAGTTGGGTTTTTGTTATTTATGACAAAAATGAAGAATACAACTTGACGCTTGACTCGCGTGCAGTCGGACGTCTCTGGAGGTTGTTGTCTTCATGAGAACAGATTTATACCTGTCATCAACACCAGTGAACGTAAACACACGAGGCCATTTCATTGTGCAGCCACTTCCCACTGACAGCCTCTCACTGAATAATGTGACTCTGCAGGCTGCCAATAAATTTCTTTGTGTGTGTGTGTGTGTGTGTGTTTGTGCATGTGTGTGTGTGTGTGTGTGTGTGTGTGTGTGTGTGTGTGTGTGTCTGGTAGAAGAAGAAACAAGTTAAAACTTTATCATCAATTAAATAAACTTCACTATCTTGCACATTGTCTGATAGAGGCCTGGCACTGTATTGATGATGTCTACATGACCACCATGATCATTATTACATTTCCTAACCCAAATCATTTAGAACAATTCAGATGCATCAATGTGAAAGAAAAACAAAATTAAAATATAATATTAAATTAAAATAAATGTGTGTTTGTTCAGTAAAAATGTCCGTATTGCACACAACATGTAGTAGTTTGACAGGGCTGTTCTTTATGGCAGGAAAATCACAGGTGCAGGATCTGGCACAGATAAATAATCCCCTCATCATTAATTAATAACACTATAAAAACTGTCCTGTAAAAAAAATGTGCACAAATATTAGAAGTTTCATTAAAAGAGGAAATTGAAAGATAATGGATGAAATAATAAACTGTGCCTACTTCTTCCAGCTCACTGACCTCCAAGGAGCCTGCAGATATAAATTAGCTTTAACTCTTATTTAATATGTCCAAAGGCAAATAGAAATTTTTTTAAAAACATATATATATCCTCTCACTGCTGCAGGTACTGTAAAACATGTTAATGAAGATCAGGTCAAACTGACCGGCCAGACGCCCACTGACGTAAAGACCTAAAAACATCTTCATCAGTCTACAATGGCTCTCTTTAGAGTTTCTGTGCATTAACATAAAGTATACAATCTTAATCTGAGTTACACATGTTTTACAGTAGTGTTGACTCGCTCGCCTCACCTTCTCTCATAAGTCAAGGCAAATAGAGCAATATTGAGTGAATGGAAATGGGGAACTCTCATCAATGTGTAACTTCAGGCTGATAACGGAGCAACCAATTGCTGGCTAATAATGAGTCTGTTATCCTGGGAGGGCACCGCACCGAAGCCAGAGATGATTCACGCTTTACAGGTTCTGCTTAACGTACGGAAAAGTGGTCTATGCTCCACTTGACTGGCACAGTAGCCAAATGTTGTGGAAGCAGTTTCAGCCAGTCGTCATCCAGAAGCCAAACAAACCTGCTGATGTTCTTCTTCCAAGCTGCTAATATGAGATACCACATCCTGCTGTTCAATCTGAGCAGAAATACTGAAAAAGATCTGTACAGTACACTGTGTGTTTGCACATGCCAGGCTGTATCACTGACAGTGACAGAGGCCAGACCCCATGAAAACTTTCTACTGTGTGTGTGTGGGTGTGTGTGCGCGCGCGCGCGTGTGTGTGTGTGTGGGTGTGTGTGCGCGCGCGCGCGTGTGTGTGTGTGTGTGTGTGTGTGTGTGTGCGCGCGTGTGTGCGCATTTATAACCATTATTGTGTGTAACTGTGTGTGTTTGCTGTCAGTGTGTATGAATGAGGAGGTGGTGGGTGAGCGACTAGATAGAGATGCTGGTATGTGGTGGACAGCAGCTAACTGTTGCTGAGGAAGGTGTGTGTGTGTGTGTGTGTGTGTGTGTGTGTGTGTGTGTGTGTGTGTGTGTGTGTGTGTCTCAACCAGGCACCAGGAAAACTGTCCCCGTCTTGGCTGGGGCAAAGACTCAATCATTTGGGGTCAGTGACTTACATTGGCCCCTTTTCCTTACACACACAAACACACGCATACACACACACACACTGAGGCTACAAGACTCCTGGCTCCAGGAAGAAGACTTCAAATGGAGAAGCAGGAAAACCCAGGAGGTAGAATACCCTGTTGATATGGACCAACACAGGCCAGGGAAACACACACACACGTCACTCACTGGCGCTGCTTGGTATTCTTCACTGTCATGTTGTCCTGCAGCGTAAGCAGAAAGTCTCCTGAAAGTTCCTTTCATCTTCTCACCATCCTGCTCTTGCTGACTTCACCTGTTTGTCTTGTTTTATCAGACGAGCTTGATCATCATGGATCCACTCATGTGATGATGATGTCGCTCACAGTGCAGATCAATGTTAACTCACTGTGTGTGAAGTGGGCTCCTAACGACGTCTGATTACATCTGACAAGTCTTGAGTTTCTGTCTTTTTTTTTTACATTTACAATTTCTACAAAAAGTAAGACAGCATGTGGACAATATGTAATTTTATAACTAATTTCTTTTTAAATAAATAGTCATTTTGCCCAGTATCAATGGACTGATTTCTGGCTTCTCACAGATTATTTTGTGATGCGTAATGTTGTTATTAACCTTCATTATCTCTACTCCAGTTTATATTCAGTACTGAACATTTTTGCATTTATGCTATGCTCTGGTCTCAGCCAGAAAAAACTGAGGTCTCCTCTTGACATATTAGATTTTTGTGTTTTCTTACTCACTGTTTTTTTTATTCACACATTTAAAACATCACATGTATTTGTGTGCGTGTGTGTGCATTTGGATTCCGATGTTAGTCTAAGGCATCTGTGTGTTATGCTTGTGGATTAAGTGTGTTTAACCAGGTAAGGTCAGGGAGTCACACGGTGGAGACAAATTTCCAGAGCAAGACACCAAGGTTTCAGAAACATTTTCTGACTAACACACACAAACACATCATTAACCAGGAGTGTGTTTTTGAAGAAATTATTAACTCAGGAGTTGCAGGTTTTCATATGTGATGGGCTCAAGTGCTGAATAGGACTTTTGGTTCACACGGTTTGAAGAGCAGTGCAAACACATCGCACAACACTCAATTAAGGATGATAAGAATTCAATTATTAAAACCTCTTTTGTTCCCGATGGTCTCCGATGTTTGCAGAGCTACTTAAGCAGTTCACTCACACAAATGTTTGAATATTTCTTTGCCGCTTTTATGCTAATATTTGAAATACCACTCCTGGGTGTTGCTCACTCAAATGTTAGCTAAAAAAATGAGAAAAATACTAATGAAGTTCTGTGAATGACTGAATACAGTCTGTTGAAAGTTCACTTATGCAAAACTAACCAATAGCATTAGACGGATATTTGACTAACAGTCACATAGCAGGGTGTCTCATGATACCGACAGTGTGTGTGCGTGAGCTAAAGTGAGTATATTTTTAGCAGTGAAGACTCAGGGATCCCAGGGCCTCTCCCTGTGATAAGCAGTGGCCAAAGTCCGCAGGCTAGCAAAAGGCCTGAAGAGCAAATAGGGAACACACACATGATGCATCACCAGTGCTTAATATGCTGATACACTGGGCTTAGTTGCAGTATGATGCGGCAGGCAGAGAGAAAGTGGTGTGTTTGTATGTGGAGGGGTAAATTACGGGTAAGAGTCAGGTTAGGTAAAGGTGAGGTGACATCATCAAAACAATGGATTCTGGTGTCTATGAAGAGTTCATGTAGAGTTCAGGCAAAGAGGGCTAAGGTCTTGTCAGTGTGGCTAAAATGCTGTCAGAAGATGCAAAGCATGATGGCTAGGGAATAAGAGAAGGAAGACTGCCAGGGAACATTTGGTCAGTGTCAGAAACTCTCTCCTCCTGTCAATCAAAGCTTGCCCCTCCCTCTCTAAAACACGGCAAGAGAAAACAAAAACACAATGAGGAAGCCAGAGGAGAAAAGGTGCCTCAATCCAGAGAGTGTCAAAGCGCACGTGAACGATAACAGCAGGAATATTCGCGTTTGGACAAACACAGGAGGGGCGATGTAGGAGGAAGGTTTGATGGCTGAGTGTGAAAAAAACAGCCGAAAGTGGACAGAGAAGGAGCGAAGGAACATCAGAGAGGAGGAGAAGGGAGATGCCACCAGACAGGAGGAGCAGTGGAAAACAAAAGAGGCTCCACACTCTGCTCTCTCTTATCTGTCTGAGGGTCTTATCCACCACTGGCTCTGTTAGTGTAACCCCATTCCCTCCCTCTCTCCCTCCCCGCCGGCCGCACTCCTTCCACCTCATCCCTCCATCTCCACCACCCCCACCCACCACAACTTCTTGCGGATCCCGTTATCAGGCCAGAGCTGACGTCAGGGGGCCCAGTGGTGCTGGGGGGCCGGAGACGGAGGCTGATAGTGCGGCAGAGGCTGCCTCCACACAGGCTGTGGGAACCACCGGCTCACCCCACCTCGACCCACTAACCCTGCACGTCCACCACAAAGCACACAGAGGAGAAAATACACCGCATGTGTAAAGCCCACACACTGTATTTTTGACATTTTTCGTCACCTGTATTTATACAAAAAACAGTTAAGACCACTGAAACAATAATAAAATCAAGTCAAGTGCTTCTTCTCTACAATTTAATTTCTTCCAGTTGTTGAAAAAAATACAAAAAAATAAAGTGTAAATGAAAACACGACTCATAACCTGAGTGTACAATCCCCCCTGTGGCCCTGACACTCTCTAGAAAAGGCACACAAAACTGTGTGCTTGTGCAATATGTTCACAACTTGCATATTCTAAGCATTTGCTGCTTTAACAAACTCTCCTATCTCTTTGGGCGTCTATAAACAGAAGGATCTCATCCACAGCACAGATAAATTGTGCAGTTAATGAGCTGTTGCTTATCAAAAATGCCCTTATGCTGATTTTTTAATAAAACGATCTTCTCATTCACATTTATAAAAATAGCTCCTCTGTTTGCCTCACATATGTCCCAAGGCAGCTAAGTTGTCATACTTTATCTCCCATCATCTTTGTCACAATATTTCATCATGTAACAAAAATAAAGGAAACGAGTTCAGGGAATCGTTTTATGCATTATAGGCTTGTTCAACTTTGCTTTTTAGGGAAATCAATTCCCCAAACACGCTTTCAGTTTGATAAAACTGTGTATCAGATATTGTGTGGAGAAGGAAGCTGTCATTCAGGTTGAAGATAAAGCTGAGGTTAGTGTTTGTGCCGCTCGTCAGCTCATGTATCTCAATTAAAACAGCTGCAGTGCAGTTGATGGACTGTGACGTCAGGGCTGGTATTAGTCCATAAAACATTAGTTGAGCAGCGAAGAAATCACGGAATTAATTTTGTGAGACTAGGTTAAGGAGCCACTTAGCCTCGAGTGGTGGAACGGCTGCGGTCTTGCCAGAAGATTTGTAAAAGGAGTGTATGTGTGTGTGTGCGAAAGAGAGAGAGGGAGAGAGAGAGAGAGAGAGAGAGAGAGAGAGTGGTGCATGTGTACTGGTATGGGTCAACAGGTGCAAGGGAGTGAGTGCAGACTGGAGGGCTGCAGCAGATGAATTTGGCAAGTTTCACATCATTTGCTGCAGGTGCAGAACTCCCAAAATGTGCAAACACACTCACACACACACACACAGATCATGTCATATCAACCTTGTTAATTATCATCCTTCGACACTGGTGCATCCACCAAACCCGCCCAGCTTACCTCCTTTTTAATCCATATTTATTTCTGGTTTGACTCTTTTACAGTAACGGGGGTGAACTCAGCCATCAATCTGCCACTTACACACACAAACTGTAGATTTCTGCTTCTTCCTGTGTGTGTGTCAGATGTTTCCAGAGATGGATCTGTCGGATGGGGAGTGGAGACACGCTTATCAGTGTGTTGTCCTCAATAAGGTGGAGAAGATTTGTAACGGTTGCGGTCGGTCAGTTTTGGATTTGTGTGTGTGTGTGTGTTGCTCTCTCTCTCTCTCTCTCTCTCTCTCTCTCTCTCTCTCTCTCTCTCTCTCTCTCTCTCTCTCTCTCTCTCA
>JAUYWH010000016.1:9613292-9626040 GCA_034779795.1 Ctenopoma multispine | reverse complement strand
TGTTGCTCTCTCTCTCTCTCTCTCTCTCTCTCTCTCTCTCTCTCTCTCTCTCTCTCTCTCTCTCTCTCTCTCTCTCACTATGACCCTTCCTTGGCTGAGCAAGTAGGAGGAAGAAAAGAGCGGCCTTGACAGAGCGAAAGGAGGGGTGAGGTGTAAAATAAGAATCAGTGGTAAAAGGAGACCATTGTTTCTGAGTTTCTTATTTCTTCTCCTCCACCTCTCACTGTCACTTTATTTCACTCTCTTTGTCAGACACACACTCCCTAAATTTCACCATTGGCCACGGCGTCCTTGGGTGTAAATAACTATAAAATATAAAATAAGCAGGAGACTGGGAGTGATGGTGATTATGTGTCCAAAAGGGGGAAAATATCTGAACTCTTACTTTTACAGTGTTTTGAAATGTGGATGTGGACTGTGACTGCTCCATGGATTCAGCATGAAGACGTTCATTATAATTTAACATTATCAACAAGTGCATTACGAATAGTGTATAGTGAAGTCAAACTTGAGGTGATTCAAAATGTAGCAGCTTGTATAGATGCTGCTACACTAAAATAATTCCTGAAGGGGAAAAAATCATAAGCTTTTAAGAAATACAGTGGCAGATTAGACAAAAAGTTAGTTGCAGCTGCTTAGATGTTGACACGTGGACCAATCACTGCACTATAAAATGAAGTGAATTAAACCCAGTTATGATGATAGAATAGAGCAAAGATCAGAACAACATGTTTCACTTCTTCTAATGTGCTCTGTCCGCTGAGATTAAGCTTAAACCGGTTACATTCAGGCATATTTGTTTGACTGACAGGTTGATAAGCCACTGCTGTTTTTCGTTTTGCTCGTTTTATTTCACCCAGACTCCACACTGTGTCACAAATTCAGATATTTTCTAAGAACTAAGTGGCAAAACCACCAGCAGAAAAAACATTTATAGTGATTTTGCCAGTTTAACATCTGTGATTTAGAATCATATCACTGGACAATTATTTGCACTTATGACTCCACAAATAAAAATGAATAAACAAAGACTATGACTATTATGTATCAGTTAGTACCACAAGTATCCACACCAAAAAGTGAAGAAAAAATAGATACGTACATATAGCAACGACAGTAAACGACAGTGAAACAATCTTCAGTTAAGTCAAGAGAAGACCGTTTCACTAACAACTTACAAATGAGTCGCAAAGAGTAAGGTTTGCATCATTATCAAGTCATCATGCATCATCAGTAAGTGTTTCTGTGCACATCCCATCATGTGATCACATTCCAGCAGTGTATCTATCATCCCTCTGTTGGTAGTCTGCCATGCCGCCTGTCTGAGTACCCGCCCCCCCGCTCCCTGCTCTCTGGGTGACATGATAAACGCAGGGCCTCATTAGTCTTTTTAATTGGTCCAGAACAGTTGTAATTGGACAGCTTGTGGTCTTGGCCGAATGCCAGGTTAAAGTAAACCGACCCAATCAAAACACTGTACAGGCCAACCAACAGATCACGGTGCAACATCAAGCCAACAGACGCAGTGTTTGATTTAGCCTAAAAACCCAGTAAGAAATTAATTGCATGCTGCTTTTTTCTTTGAGTTCCTAAATGAACACAAGTTAGGTCAAACTTTACTTGTCTGCAAGCTGAGTATTATTTGAGGATTTAAAAACTTCTTCTGGACTTTTCTTAGAACACGTACAGCCTATCTCTAAACATATTTAAAATGAGAAGTCAAATGTCTAAACACATTTATGCTCCTCACTTGGAAGCTTGTTGGCCTAAATCCTACGTCCACAATATGTGACCAGTCTCTTTAGCATTATATCATTTAAAACACATATTTATGAGCTGTTCAAAGGATGTTTGTTCTTCCCATGACAAGCCAAAAAACAAAAGACGAAGAAGAGGTTTAAAGAGTGTTGTCAAATTTATTTACGTTGTCTATTTAATGTATCTTTAATTTGCTTTTCTCGCTAAGGTTTGACATTTCTATGAATACCATAATATAGTGTTTAGAACACTGCTCTCTCTACAACATTTACATGTTTTTTAACTTTTCTGGTACTGTGCATGTGTGTTAGTGTGTCTGCGTGTGTGCTCCGTGGCGTCTATAGCTTGTGGGGTATCCATCACAGCTTATCATTATAAGTAAACATGACAGAGTGGACAAAATGTCTTGTGCGCCGCCAGACCTGCTATCTAACCACAAGCCATATCTGCGATGATGGACTGATGTGGCGCTGGCTTGGACTAACCAGAGTCTGAGTGTGAGAGTGTATGTATGAGCACACACAGACACACACACACACACACATCAAAAGGTGTACACATGTAGACACTCAGACACAGTAAGCACACACTTACGTTACCTTTAACATAACCCTCATATCTTATGTCTCTCGCAGGAATACAGTCTTTACAGTACATGAAAAGTTGACTTATCACACAATCATAAATGGGCAGGCACTGTCATAATTCATATAGGAATTTATAGCTGTTATTTATTGGGCAGTGTTGGCCAATAAATAACAGCTGGGGCTCATAATGTCACCTACGAGCTGAGCAGAGATGGTGCTTTTTCTTCTGAAAAGTGATCATTACTGTAAATAACAGGCCATTTTATGGCTGCTGAGATCAGAGGAGAGTTAAGGAGTCCCCTGGGAGATGTATTAGCAATTTCAGCTAATAGTTCATGATCTGTTCACTATCAGGGTTTCGCTAAGTGTTAGAATAGAGACCTCTGAACTGCAAAAGGTTATCAAAGTTAGAAAGCTGTTTGGGAAATGAACATAGATCTTGATACTGTTTTTAGAGCTTTTTTTTGCATTTGCCCAAGGTGAGGTTTCTTAGCATTTGTGTGTGCATATGTGTGCATTAGGGTCAGGCTGTGTGCTCCTCTACGTGTTACAACACCGCTGATAAGCAGGGTAAACAACCATGCCGCTGTTTGCTCCCCTACCGTGGTCATGTGATCAACAAACAATGATGAGATTTTATGCGTGAGCTGCGAGCATGACGTCCATCACTCTGTCATTTTTCCTACACTGTCTGCTTCTTCCTCGATGTGTGGCTCCTCCACCGTCTGGACATTTAGCTTTAAGAACGAGAACCCCAACATCGATAACCTTTCCCCCGCTGTTCAGTTGCTGGGTCAAAGGTCATGGCTGCAGTGCCTCAGCTGACTTGGCAGATTGACAGTGGGTGTAGTGGCACTGGATGGTATACAGTATAGACTGTTTCAAGTCATGTCTCCGTCACTTTCTTTCCCCTCTCTGTATTTGTTAACTGGTTGGTGTAAGTGGTCAGTATGTGTGTGTGTGTGTGTGTGTGTGTGTGTGTGTGTGTAGAGGGAGTGTGTGTGTGTAGGGGGTCATTAGCCCTGTGGTAACCTAAAAGGAGGTTTCTCAGTTGTTCCATCCAGTCTGGACTCTCCTAGACCACCAAGAGAGTGGTGAGTGTCTCCATCACATCGCAATTACACTCTGTGTGTGTGTATGTTTGTATGTATTAATCATATACACATTTGTGTCATAGACACATTTTTAATAACAATGTTAATTAAGAATATTATTACCACACAAATAAGTAATAAAATAAAACAAAATGAAATTCCAACCACAAATCTCCAGGTTTTTCTTTTTCAGTCCATACTACCCAAAGTAGCTTCACACCAGTAAATTAAAGTTTCATATATAATAATTTTTTTAAGTTTGACTATACTTCCTTTCTTATCAAGATTAAGATGAAAAGACTGATACCACTGCCCTGTCTGTAGCCTGTAGCCTGCAGCAAATATGAAGCAACAATCAGCAGCAGCTTATAGTTTAGCACAAAGACAGGAAATCTGTCTTCAACTGTCTAGTGGGACATCCATATCCCATTACCTCTTATATGAATCACTCTAAATGGACAGATGATTAAGTAAGCTGCACAGTTACACCTTTCAGTTATTGACTGAATATGTAGTAACAACAGCAATTTCACAGAAATAAGCATCAATTAGACAAGAAATTAGACACAAAATATTTTTTTATAAATGATAAGATAAGCAGTTTCTCAGTGAAAATAAAAGAGCACTTCCCTACCTCACTGCGTACCTTTCCTGTTAAATCTGTCACAGCTGTAGTTTGTAGATTCATAAGAGGGACTTTCACTCCTGATGGGAATCCTTTTAAACAAGCTGTCATTACCTTAATAACAATTATCTTTCCCTCAAAGCTTTCTTGTCCTAATTGGTTTATTGCACAACAATCTGCAAATAAATCAAACAACAATAAAAACACATATTCCACCATCGTCTGGTAGACGACTTTTCTAAAACATAGCTGCGTTTTTTTGTGAAGTTGCTGCAAATCCCATATTGCCTATCAATTATCATCTGTGTGACATATCCTTTTTCATTGTTTAGGTTTTGCGGCCTCTTGCTGCCACGGTGTACTTGAAGTTATCAGTGGATGTAGTCTAAGCTACAAGTGTATGACGTCTGAACAAAATGATTTTAAATCTGCTCAAGGCCTGTGCTGGGTCAGACCTTTGTGACTGTGACAATTTTTAAAGATATGAGCAAGATATCCTCTTTATTTTCACCAACTTAGCAAAACAGGACACTGGGAAAAAAATCAGAAAGGTTTGTTTGACTGCTGCTGTTTGCTCTCATTCAGACAACAGACACGCTGTAACCAAAATGTGAAAACAAAACATAACTTCCCCTGTGTGTGTGTGTGTGTGTGTGTGTGTGTGTGCGTGCGTGTGTGTGTGTGTGTGTTAAGACACACAGACAGACATTGTTATGCTTTTGGGCCCTGATGATAAAGTACTGTAAAAACTCTTCCATACTGTACAGACTTTATATGATAGGGAGACTAGGAACACTTTATGTTTGATGGACTTGGACTATTAAAGCAGCACATCTTGAAAACATAAACTCAGTTTACTAGAGCTCATCCTTGGATTTTTTTTAGCCTTTAAAATTCAATGAAACTGTGCTACTCTGCCTCAGCATGATTTCCTTTTCCCCCTCCTATATTTCCAAAGCCATCAAAGGAAGAAAGTCAGGGAAAACTTGTTCTATAAATGTAGAATGATGAATTAAAATAAGGAAGAGATTTGGGAGGAAAAATAATGTAAAAAGAGCTTTTGGAAAAAAAAAGAGAAGCGTGACATTTTTAGCTGATGTGTTTCTGAGTCACACGGACGTTTTGACGCTCTTGAAAGTGGACGATGCTGCCCAGAACCACAGGGTCCCTGCCAACACAAACCCCGCTCCCAACCAAACAGTCTCCCACAATCCTTTGCTCCAAGCAGGGCAGGGAAATGAGGGGAGTGGAGAGGGGTTTGATGAGAGTCTGAACAGGCCCAAGGAGGGACACACCGGCGCCATAGCGATCCCTGAAGCAACTTATCTCCTCTCTCACAATGATAGCGCCTGTCTAAATATCTGCCAAGATACATAGTCAACCAGGAACTAGTTAACTCCAGCGTTGTCCAGTCAGAGGGCCCGCTGACGGAGTCTCTGTCTTTCCCCACCTCTCTGCGACCCAAGTTCCACAAACACACATTACCTCTGTCTCATTGCTCTGGCCAAAGCATTTAATTAGCAAATGCACGTTTCAAATGGCTGACAATGTAATGCTGCAGAGAAAAGGGGACGTTAACACACCCATTTTAATGCTATTTGTTCTTTTCTTAGAAAGACAAATAAAACAATCAAAAGTTGCATGGCTCTTACTGCACAGTACCTTTTAAGAATGTGATGTTCTATATGATGTACGTAAAAGTAAAAAAATGATCTTGTGACATTTGAAGACTAAGAGTTCTTGTGCCATTTGTTATGAAATGTCCCCGCCTAGTGGTATACCTGAGATGTTTGCAAGAATACCACCGATTTTAAACATCAGAAATATTTTGACAGCTAACCCCAGTCTAATAAACTACAATGATAATTATCTTTGGAATGGTTATAATTTCCAGCACACATACAAAAAAAAAGAGTAAAGTCTTGTTTTGAGCAGTTACACTTTACAAATGATAATTATTTGCATAATCAAAGCACAGTTTTACCCTACAGTAGAAAGCTGACAAGTTTCTGTCTTCGCGTAACCCAGGTAACACAATTGTATTTATAAAACATATTTGTTTATATTATTTAATTACCCTGATCAGGTTATATTCAGGTCAACAACCAGCAGTAGATGCCGTAGAAGATGAAAAAGTCAGTTCCCTGACCGGGAATCGAACCCGGGCCGCGGCGGTGAGAGCGCCGAATCCTAACCACTAGACCACCAGGGAAGCCATACTACAGGCATAAAACCATATATTTTTATAGTGTATACAGCATCATTATATTTCTGTGTTTCTATTGTTTATGTTCAGATACCTAAATCACGTCGTATCAAGCAACGGTCAACTGTTAGACCTAGCTAACCTTCGCTGACAGAAGCTACCGATAACGATTAACAAAAATCTAGCTCGTGGCTAAAGACGAGTGGTGAGCTGGATTATATTTTTACAGAGCACATGACACCAGAGGGCGTAGTGAAGGGAGAGGTTTCCTTTTCATGTTATCGTTAGCTGTTTGAGGATGCACGGAAGGTATGTGAGCAATTTATGCTACCTTTTATATGTCCGTTGTAGCGTGCGGCTAAAAGCGTAGTAGCACAGCGGCGTTTGACGTCCACGTTAGGATAGTTTAGGATAGAGATGTCTTATTTTAAGAGACCTGGCTGGCGAGCAGACCCAGTAAATGACCCGCTAGGTTGCTATTGTCTTATAAACAAAGTGGCTAGCTAGCACCGTTAGCATCAGCTGGAAGACTGGATATTTCTTTACCGTACTTGTGTTCGCAGCACAGACAGATTCAGTCCACGTTGTCGTTAACACAAATGGATATCTATTTTGTTGTTGTTGTTGTTATTGCTGTACCGTAAGAAAGGACTGAAAGGTGGGTATTGGTGCAGGTCACAGGGAAACTCCCACTGAGCACGTTTCTACAGAAGTAAATGGGGGTAACCTAGCTTTAAGTCCATTTTACCTCTGTGGTAGTTTATCTGTTATATAACACTCACAGGCTACACGTGGATGAACCGCAGTCTCATTTCGCTTAATCCTGTGACGTTAACGCTAACTGTGTGAGGCCATATGAGTGTTTACATCCGCTGGATGCAAACCAGACTAACTTATTATATACCTACTGTTCAGATGACACAGGTTTTCTGAGGCAGCATTCACTACTAGCAGATGTGTCTTCCCTCTAAAGGAGAGTAATTTATTTATTTTTTTATCATCTCCCTCCACTTAGCCGATGTTGCTTCACCGTCACTTATTGGGCCTTTGCGGTGTTAGTGAGTGTTGTTGATTGAGGAAGTACCCAGTGGAGTGAGTTAGCTAATCCCCTACTTCTTTCATTTGCAGCACAAGGAAGACACAGACGTGTGACAGCACGGTGTGAGACACAACTGTCCCAAGCTTGTGTCTACTGGCCTGGACACACTCACATTGGGTGTGGATGTTTGTATAGATGCACTTGACTACATGCAAATTTAGGACCCTGGCCCCATGGAAAAGAGAGACAGGAAGCCAGGTTATTTTGCCAGGTAAGTGTGTGTGTATATGGCTTTTATTTGCTCTTACTCAGCACTTGTTTGCTTATTGGTTGTATCTATTAACTGTGTAGAGCCAGTAATTTTATTTATACAGTGTAAAGTGGCAACACATTTTTCACAATTAATTTTTAATCCGTACAATATACAACATTCTCTGTCCTAGCTGTGTTTTATTAAGCCCTCTGATAACATGTTGGGTTAAGTTCAAAATCATCTGATAAAAGAGCTCTCCACAGTGCATTAGAAGCGGCGGTGTGGCTTTTCCACTGTGCTTCATGATTATTGGCTGTTTACATTCTGTTGTCTGTGTGCATTGACAAATGATTTATTCCTACTTCTGAATCGTGAATCAGCACTTTCAAGTCCCCGGAGTCTCTGAGCTGCACCCGGTTTATACTCCCTCATATAATCCAAGTCACGCGTTAGAGTTCTTGCACAAATCGACACGCAGGGATGATATTGAAATTAAAATTGGATTTTGTGAAACATGATAGCAGGAGATGTGTGCTTGCTCAAGTGGGACTGTTGGGTTTTCTACATTACTCAGTATATATTTATATAATGTGTAAGGTCTTAAACCTTACACTGTAAAGTGCCCTGAGATTACTTATGTTGTGAATTGGCACTATATAAATAAAGCTGAATTGAATTGAATTGAAGAGGCTTGTCACAGCTGTGGTGCATATAACAACCAGATATCGGTGAGGTTTGTAGCAGAATTGCTTGATTGACTAATTAGTAGTGTTAATTTTAGAGAGCTGAGTGGCTAGTGAAAGGGCATCAAAATGATTATGTGGTTTACTGCTGTTTAATTTGTCCTTCTTCTGCTCAGTTTACCTAATCGTTGCGTGTATTCTACTACACATATCATAGCATGAAAATCACAAGGTTATGGGTAAACATACTGGCAAAAGGATTTACTAGAATGACAGAATCACTAGACCATAAGGTGCCTAGTATGCTTCTAATAACAGAGCCGTTGAATATGGACTTGATGGATGTTGTGTGGTAATGCAGTGTAGCCTAATGGTCTTTTTCTTATTCAGTCTCAGGTTACTTGTTCAGGCTGCACTGACAGCACAGTACAAATTTACAGTTTGCCTTGTGCTTTATTGTCTATTTGATTTGCGGATGATGGAAATACTACATTACAGAGAAATGACTTGGCATCCCTGTCCAGTCACCCTCTACTTATTAGGTAGGCACACACATGTGAGAGTGAGCAGCAAAACAACAGTGTAGATATAAAAGATGAATAGATCAGACTCATGCAGACTGTATGTACTACTGTAAAGTTAGTGACATTGTGACATTATTTGCACAGAGGGGCCATGCCAGGAAAGAAAATAAGCCTTATCTGCTAACACAGCTACCGCTATAACGTGCTGCTGCTTGCACCACATGCTGCTTTGGTTCCTGACAAATCGAGCAAATATTATTCTGAGGCATACACAAACACTGTCAATAAAAAGTATTAACCTGCTATAGACCTTTTGATGTTTTATTGGATTACAACATTTTATATTAGCATTACTATGAGTACTAGAGTATGGAAAAGACAATAATTTTAATTTAAAATTAACAGCAAATATAGTTTTGTAGATGTATAAAACGGTTAATCAGTTTCCTGGAAAAACTATATTGTGAAGACCTAAACATGTCCCTAACGAATCTGCAGCATGGTCACTGATAAATTTCAAGACGCTGAATATTACTAAAAGGCTCATGGCAAGTCTGAAGGAGCTGTGCATGTTTTGGTCAGATAGAGATGGACTTCACTTAAAGTAACTGTTGCCTTGGTGATCAGTCGCAGCTTTGTGGCTGTTGAGAAAGCTCGCACAGCGTTGTGGCCGGTGTTTGCTAGAAGATGTGTGGGAGACTAAAACCAAATGTGAAAAGGTCCAGTGGTTTGATGAGACCAAACTTGTGCTTTGTGGTCATTTTATTTGTCCCATTCAGTGGCAGAAAGACCAGTGTATTCCAATGTCCAAGAATTGCAAAAGTACAAGAGATAATTGTCCTGATCATGGTCTTTTGACTGAATAGTTTATTTTTATGGGTGTAACTATTTCCCAAATCCACAGTTTGGTTCATACATCAGTTTTGATTTGTTTTCTGATTTGGAGCGTCTTAAAATACGGATGACTTGCACCCTGTACTGTCCTTAAATGCAGCACCCTTGAACAGTAGCTGATAGTCTGCTAACGCTACTCCAGGCACAGTGTTATTTTTCTTAACATGAAAATAGGTGAAAGGATTACACCCCTTTGTTTTGTTGTTTACATATTTTCACCATGTTATATTTCTACATTGTTCAAAATGTATTTATTCAAAAATAATAAATTGATCTCTTATGTATCTTAAAACCTCTTGGCTGCTTTGGTAATTGGTAAAAATAGTGCTGCAGTACATTTGGGAAAATCTGCTAGTGTCTTCGGGACAACAGCTTCTTAGGGCAGGGAAGATCCAACAAAACAACCCTAAACATAAAGCAAAGGACATACAGGAATGGTCTGGTGTTTCTTAATGTGGAGTGTTCAGAGGCAGTGTAGATGTCAGTCTAATTGGGAAATGTGGCGAAACTTAAAACGTTTTCTTCTTACATGGTACAGTGAATTCACAGCAAGTTTACACAAGCAAAAATGATCAACAGAGACTGAAGGTAATTGCTGCCTTATGTGTGTGTTGTCTTGAAAAGGAAGAAATATGTTTGTAATTAATTATACAAATTAAGTTAGATTAAGTTAGAGATTTATTTCCATGTGTTGGGATTAGCAGTGTCAAAATATTTTTATCATGTATAGTTGGTGAAGTTATAATATAAACGGAAGGTTATTCATGGTACACTAAATGTACCTGAATATGGGTCCAATAATAGCCAATCAGTTGTGCTTATTGTTGGCACAATAAAGAGAAGTCCTGTAAGTTGAAGGGCAAGTTTTATATTTTCACTTCAGTTTTCACTTGATACTTAAACTATTGTGCTCTCTCTGTCATAATGCTGTGAATAGATGCACTGTTTACACAGTGAAGTACAGAGGCAAGAGAAGAAGAAGTGTGAGATGGAAACTAAGCTCTGAGAAATGCCCTGGAGTAAACAGACGGTGCTGAGGCGATTGTGTCTGCAGATTCTTGATTTCACTACCAGATGTGTGCTGCATCGGCTAAAGCAGGAGAGGCCTGAGCTCTGTCTGTTTGCAGCCTTATCGACCCAGTCTTGCCTTTCCATTAAGGCACTTGAACACTTAGGATGCTTCTCTTATTTTTTTTTCTTGTCTTCTTCCTTTGCCCAGGGCTGTGCAGCTCAATCCCAGTCTGCTGATAAATCAATTTGGTCCTATCTCTGTTCATGCATTAATATCCACACTCTCTTATGTGTGCAGTATCCTCAAGTGCATCAGTAACTTGTAGTTTTACTGCACTGCACTGCACTGCACTGCACTGCACTGCAGTGTCCCCCTTTAAAGAACCCCAACAGGATCTGGAGATGCCATTACATCATTCTGTACTCCATCAATTATTAAACAGGGGAAAGGACAGTCTGAGAGGGAAATGCAGCTGACGCAGCAAAGTAAAGACAAAAAAAAGTTCAAGCTCACTATGATAACTTTGTTAACAATAGGTGTAGAATTTTAGACCATAAAATTTTGTTTTAGACAGTAAACAAGCATGTGCTGCCACTCCTTTCTGCCGTCGCAAAACTATACTATACAGAATTTAAGGTAAATGAAATGCTTTAATATATCATGTATGAGTCAAAGTATACACCTCTTATATAATATTTTCATTATGAAAGTGAGAACCTCAGCATTAAAATGGTTTTACACTGTGTGTGTGTGTGTGTGTGTGCGTGCGTGTGCGCATGTGCGTGTGTTTTGTATACTGACTCAAATTATGAAAGACTTGTCATTAAGATTATGTTATACCAAATGCTGTACATGCTGTTTTAACTGAGATGACTTGGTGGCTGTAAACAAATCCTTCTCCCCTTGCATCTCATCAGGCTAAAGAGGCGGAGGCAGTTCAAGCAGAGCCAGTCAGACAAGAGCGTGAATGAGCAGAACCAGGCGATAATCTCCTGTCCAGACGTCCCAGATGACAGTGACCCCAACAAGAAGACAGACTTACAGAGGGTATCAGCAAAGCCACCTGCCGGCTCAGGTAACACATGCATCACTAACTCAAAAAAAAAAGTTTTGGCACAACGTTGTTTTGTTGTGCAATACAATGATCACTGGGTAAAACCTATGAGAGTTAGAATTAAGTTGGATATACTCTACTCACAGTTTTATATCATTTATTGCCACGTATGCTTTTGTTGTGTTCTTTAAATTCCCATTTTCTGACAATAGGCAGTGTGTATATTTACAGAAGTAGTGTTAGTATTACTGTCAACATTGCTGCTGTGTTATTTGAGTTTCCAGTTATCAGTTGTCAGAGTATCCTCTGACTAATATCCAACAGAAGAGTATTACATGTTGAGGACCATTTGTGGTGAAGCAACCTCAGCATTTCTAAACAGGAAGTGGCATAACCTTGATCCTGCAATGTTTTACAATTAATGAATATAAAATTATAATGACATTATTTTTTATCTTTTTTAAATGTGATCAGTGTCACTATATGCTAATTATCAGAACATGCTACTGTGTTTTTTGTTGCATAAATCACCACCTCTATTGTATTGACAGTGATGATGGATTTTTGTCATACATGCAGTGGATCAGCAGCTGTGTAAACTGTGTTTTAATAAGGCTATTGTTGCCGTTGGCCCATCACACACAATTAAGTGTTCTCGAGTTTAGTTTCATCTAAAAGAACACACGCTCCTATACTGTAGTACTTCATAATAAATTACAAAGTTTAGTAACTTCCAGTTTGTACAAAATGACCGTGGTCTTGTCTTTGATGCTTGGTACAAAAACAAGCACACACAACAGGACTCTGGCTAAAGCTTAGTCATAGCCTCTGATTTCATGGAGGAGGAAGAAGTGTAGTAAGACAGCAGGGAGCGGTGTGCTAATAGCTTCTGTGTTCTTGGCAAGAAGAAAATGCTGACTGTGGACTTTGTCAACTGAAAGGTCCAAAGTGTGTGTGTGTGTGTGTGTGTGTGTGTGTGTGTGTGTGTGTGTGTGTGTGTGTGTGTGTGTGTGTGTGTG